>LOEQ01005379.1:50673-62749 GCA_001685075.1 Bramus lutescens
ATCTATCTCTACCAATCTGTCTATCACTATCTAAAATAAAAGTGATACCATCTTCCAAATGGTTTTATTAAGAACATCGTTAGTGTTTATCTATCAAACATGATTCTTTTCCTTTTTGATTGAGCTTGGTGAATTTTATCATGCAAAAACTATCTGTTTACTTTATCGGGATGTTTGATTGTTTTCTGTGATGGTGTGGTGGTGTTGTGATTGTCACCAAGGTGGTGGTGGTGTGACTTGCTGACTTTTATATAATGTCTTTAAATGGATGCAGAAATGAGAACACAATCTTTTTTCTCAAATATAGAACTAAAAGAAATTATAATAGAATTCTCATGTAAACTATTCTCAAATGTGCCATAAACCCCACATAGTCAGAAAGCATAGACTTTAAAAGCCTGCTAGTTTGTTTGCTAACAAAGGATAAAATGCCTTACCCCAAATCTCTGAAGACAAACAATTTCCAAAGAATCTGAATAAAAATTAAGGCACAGCTAAAACTGTACCTGAACTCCTGTGAATTCATTATTTTTACTCAGTACTTGTAATATGATTATTATATATTTTTACAGATATGTCATGTTATTCATTGAAGAATGTTACTTCATACCACTGGTGATATAAAACTTATAAACCACACTTGCCAGTAAAATCTATGAACTAAAGACATTCAATATTAACTTAATTATATTTTTATTAAAAAATTTTCACATAAATTTATAAATATTGTTGCTTTTATTTTTATTTTGAAATCTTTGTTTTTCTTTAGTCAGTATTATGCTCTATCACAAAAAGGACTCATATCTTTCTTGCATCTTCTCTGGAAAAGTTTAATGGCATTTACATTGTCTTTATCCTAAGTGTATTATGAAATTTTTTAAAATATGAAATACAATAGGTATCTAAAGCATCCACTTAGTAAGAAGGCTTATCAAAATGAAAGCCCAAGTCCACTGCTTTCACATCTCCTGTGCTCTAACTCCCATTCCAGTCCCTGGATCATCATTTAAAAGTTGGTGTTGATTTTTCTAGAACTCTTCTTATGCATTTTATAGAAATAATAAAAGTATTTACTCATATTCAAATCTTATTAATAGTGAGTTGAGATTGAGCATTGTTTATATTTTGGAGCATTATATTTATGACTTTCCACATAATTCTGTTATGTTTATGATTAGTGTGCATTTACTGCATTAAAAATATTAGAACTCTTCTCCCTTTCTCTTCCAATTTCTGACCCCTATAAATAACAATTGAATCATTATATTCTCCTGTTCCCTCTTCCTCTGCTTCCCTCCCTCCATCTCTTCTCCTCCTCCCCTCTTCTCTTTCTTTGTATTTTTGCATGCACATGTACATGTGGGTGTACAGAAATCAGAATTCTATACCATGTGTCTTCCTCAATCACTCTTCATCAAGCTTTTGGAGAGCAAGTCTTCCAACGAAGCTGCAATTAACCAATTCAGTTGGACTTGCAGATCTGATTGTTTCCATCCCTTATACCTGGATTTCAGATGTATAGTTAGCAGATTTTGACATAGGTGCTGCAGATCCACAGGTCTTCGGGCTTGTATCAAAAGCATTTACCAGCTGAGCTATCTCCTTGTCTCTCATCGTAAACATTCTACTATATAACTAATATTAGGTGCCTTTCTATTTCTGCACAATTTAATGTACACTTAGTATATGCATCTCATTATAGATATAGTATGCATTGCTGTGTTCTATTGGTTTAGATGGTACAGGAAAATGTTAGTGGTGTGTTTTTAAAGGCTGTGATGTTTTTCACCACTCCACTGAAAACAATAAGGTTTCATGCCACCTTCTCAATCTTAAAATGCAGTGAAAATTTTGTGCATGAATGTGGGATAAAATGTGCATTGTACAGCAGTCAACTTTAAAAGACATAAAAATTTTCATAGAAAATGCTTTTCTTAAAAGTTGTCCAACATTTTCTCAACATTTTCTGAACATTTTTGTCAATGCAAAGTGTTGCCAATATTAGAATATTATCAATACAAAATTGGTTTCCTGTTCTTGTAATTTCTGATTCATTTTGGTTAAGCATAATTCTCAATTAGAAATTATTTACTTCTGAGAAATTATTTATTAATTATTTACTCTTTTCTTACCCCATGAATTTGATTTTTATTTCTTATTAATTTCAAGGAACTCTGTGTGCATATTAGGGCTATTAGCAATTGTTCATGGTAAATATTTAGATGGTGTTATAGAATGCAAAGAGTTTCCAGCTTTTGTTTATATAGAACCTGCCACTCTGATGCAGTTTTCCTTTTTTGCTCTTCTGGCTAGCCTACTACCTGCTTGGCTTTCATGACCATTAAACTGGAAGAGAATAGGGAGTGTGGAGTTAACTATTTGAGTAGGGTTTGCATCAACTTTAGCTTAGTTAGGACAGAGATGGAGCTGCTCTCTTGACGTGTATAGAGGGTTAGGGGAGGGTCTTTGCTCTCCCAAATTTCATGAGGTAACTTTTTCTTCAGTGACACAAATAATAACTGACAATAATCCAATGAAAAATAATGTCTATAAAAATAAACTTAATGGTGTTGGTGCTTTAGTGATACAAATATTTATTAACTTCTCACATACTTCATTTGCAAAGCCATACCTTTGCCATCTATAAACATGGTTTCTAATGACTTAAACTTAAATCATTAAAATGATTAGAAAACTCAAAAATTTGCATGAATTATTAAGAATAAGAAATTGCTATAAATGTTACTTCTCATTTAAAAAATAATATACATTCTTAGTTATTGAACATATATGTCATGATTGATTTCCAAATAAAATATTTATACTACTCCCTAAACTGAAATGTTTTTGTTAGCAAATATTATACTAATACTAATTTATTATTTATTTTTGTATATTATTAAAACCAATAAGCAATTACCCCCTGTAAAGTGTGCTCATTAATTAGCATGGAAAGGTCTGTGGTTAAAAGGTATGTCAAAGTAACATAATATTATGAAAATTGGTAGAGTTTGAAATGTTATGTTTTTCAACAGGGCATGTGTTCTTTAATATGATGATTACACATACCCTGTTTGGCCATTCATATCTTTCCCTAATGTTTTTTTTACCCTGATTACAACCACAGTTTTTCTTAGTGCTAAACTAAATTAGTAAGAATGAAGTCTTTTTGTGGCTTTCTTGTATTTATTCAGAACCACTAGACTTACTTGAGATAATCTTCACGGCAAAGAAATTAAAAATTCTCCTTCATTTGTAACATAATCAGAGAAAAGTTTTAGAAGTTTCATGCTACCAAATTAATATTTACAAATTATATTGAGACGAAGGAAGAGTATCATTGTTTATCTAGGGAAGAAATTGAATTGCATTTTATAAAATAAGAATTCTCAGTTTTGTAATAATTGTTATCGTTCTCTTTGGTGACAGTTGTTTCTCAATTATCAATATATTGTTTTCCTACTTTGTTGGCTTATGAATAATCCCAAAGCAAGGACTTCTGTATTCCTTCATACTCAATTTTAAGGTTAAATATGATAGACCCAACCATTTTAATCATTTAGTTTTTATCTTTACTCCATCTTACATTGGGCAAATTTTAACCCAGGAAGCTGGAAAAAATCAATCTTTTTACACAAAAGGGGAAGGATTTGACTGTCAAGACAATATAAGCATTTATGTGAAACAGAAAATTGTTTGCCAAAGTCACCAATATTTATAAAGATTTAAGAAAACATACAGTATGTTAAAGGACTATGTATAAATTAGGATCTACTGCCTCTACCTGATCCATAGAGCATATTTTTAACTAGTGCTTTTACTTTAATCTAAGAAGATAAGAGACTTTATGTAATTGCTTTCACTATAATGGACAAATTTATCAACTAATATAATAAGATCAGCTTACTATATGCTGGAATTTTCAATACACTCCTACTTACAGTCTGTTATGATATTTATTTACTCTCCAGCTCTTCTACAGATGTTCAATCTGTGATCTGCTTCTATTTTCTTAACTATGCTTAGAAAATTAGCAACTCAAGTGTGGGCGCAGTTTGTTTCATTAATAAAATAAAGGTTTCAGAGGCTCTTATTGGTCCTTTTGATCAATGCCCTTTGGCCGTTATCATACTTTATATTTTGAGAATAATTGTCAAATTAATTACATTTGATAATAAAACATCTCTTAATATTGTGTATAGCAAGAATTAGTATTCCTACTTATTTAAATCCAAATTCCTTTCCCTTATTATTTTAAAAAGCAATAATTTGTTTGGAAGTACAAGATGAAGCAGAAATGATGTTTGTAAAATATGCCAGCAACACAGCATCAGAAAACTTAATCAATATACTGTGTACTTATCATGAACCCATAAGTTTTACCAATAGGTGTCTCAAAGCTTGTTCAATACACATGTGCAAAGAGAGTTTTATTTGAAGAAAAATTCTAATAAATGTAAAATGCAAGCTAATCTTGAATAATGACATAGTAAATATGGATAGTTTGAAATGGCCATCTAAGCATTTGACTAGACATGAAGTCTAAATATTGTATAGGCTTGTGTTAGGTATCTGGGGTGATTTATTAGAAACATGCATTTATACTGCATCCTAAATACATGGACTAGAACCTCTAATTCTGAGGGAATGCTGAGTGCATATTGTAAGCACTTGCTCTAAAAGCGGGGCAAAGTTAACAAGGGCCACCTGGGGAAGAAAGTACTCTCAGGGACCTGTTTAGATGGTTACTTTCAAACCAAAAAAAAAAAAGAAAGTCTCCAGTTAAAGACTTGTCAATCCCATTTTTAAAGATTGATTGGGTAGCTGGGCTTTCCTTCTTTTTATCCTTGGAGAAAATGAAAAATAACAAGTTCTCTTCTACTTTAGACCAACCATTCATATACTTCTTGACAGTTACTTTTCCCTTGAGCCTTCTCTTCTGGACAAATTATGCTAACTCCTTCAGTCTATCCTCCCAGGTCCTATTTTTTGCAAACATTAAATCATCTTACTGTTCTTTCTTATATCTTTTCCAGTTTCTTTAAAGCTTTTCAGAAATATGAAGTTTTAAATTGTGTATCTTTGCATATAGAAGGCATGTTAGAACTTCAGGGGTATATTTATTTCTAGTTCCTGAATCAGAAATGGTCACCATAAGTCAGCTGGATAAGAAGAAAATGAGAAGTCAAGCGAGCAATCTAATAATGTAATGGACTTATATGATAAGAAAAAGGAAAGCCTATGCCTGGACAAACATCAGATGGGGTTATGATTAGTGTTTTGGGAAGATACCAAACCACAAAATTTATTTTGAAAACAATAGGAGTCACTTTTGCTTTGTTTTTAAATAGCATTATGCTGTTTTTAAACTAATTAACCCATCTGTTAAGGAAAGGATTAGTAGGTGAGTTAATATAAATTGAAAATGTATGTATGTATGTATGTATGTATGTATGTATGCATGCATGCATCCTAAGAGACAGTCATGGATACTCATCCAAGAGCATATCAGTTCAGCGATAGACTGATGAGGGGGGCCACAACCACTTTCCCCTCCAAGCACATGTGAATGTCTGTGGGGCATTTGTTGACTGTTACTAGAGAAGTATTTCCTTTCTTTTGGCAGAACATGACCAGGAGGAAGAGTGTGATTGTATGATCTTTGCGGATAGTGTCATGGAAGATCATTGCTTTGCAGTGTTTTCTCTAGGGCACTATGATGATTTCAGATGACTAAAATACTGTAACTTTCTCAACTATTCCATTTCATAAGGGGAAAAATGAGTCCATAATCTTAAATACAAGTCACTTCCTTGTCTATAGCAATTTCTGTGACCACAGGGCCATTCTATAATGAAAATCTTGGTTATCCCCCCTCACACACACATCCGTTTTAGACTTTCTTGCTTGATTTTAAATACACTTATAATTCAATTTATATTCTTGGACAACTTAAACTTAAAGTTTTATTTATGTTCAAATCCAAATACCTGACATTTTCTCCAATCTTTGTCTTAGGATGCACTATACACCATGAAATTTAGAAAATGGCTTCACAGGTTCCAAAATAGTGAGAAATGCAATCAGTACAAACGTTTGGTACTGTGTTATCTCCAACAGTCTCCTTATAAAATAACAATAAATAATATGGGTCACAACAAAGCTAGCTTGCAAGAATTCTAATTCCCCAGATGAGAAGCTACTCGATTCATTCATCCCTAGTACATTTTCACTTTAAGGTTTCAGAAAAAACATACATTCCAGTGCTGCCCACATTGAAAAGCCAGAAGCAGCTCTTAGAGGGCTTTTGTACTGAATGGCATGCTGGTGTGAAATACTGGTTCCTTGTCCTAACCCCGTCTCGAAAGCTAATGCAGGGCATTCTTACCATTTTTGCAGACAGGACAACACTGTTCTGGTTCATAGATTGGGTTGACACACTCAGGAACTGCGCAGTCTGCTACAACACAGTGAACTTCATTGCTGGGCTCACAGCGACACCATTCACATGGAGAGGGCTAGGAACAAATCTCAGATTAGCCCCTTTTCTCCTATGACTTAATGCTTGCACATTCATATGATGTCAGAAGACAAGACATTAGTGTTTATATTGACTTTAATTCCATCCACCACTCATGTGATCATTCTACCCCCAAAGAAAGGCAACCTGTATACCTAAGCCAACATGAGGCACATCTCAGGTCTCTGTGAATAATGACCACTGCCCAACTTTGCAAAGAAGTTTGGACAGCAATCTTGCCATTTGGTTTCCAGATTCACTGGCTGCTTTACCTTCCTCTGGGAAAGAAGATATTAGAACATATGAAATCAATTTTGCAATTGGTCGTTTTTGCTTCCTAAGAAAGGTGAGTTTCTGGAAATGAGAAAATGATAAATACATATTCTGAGCCTTCTTGTACACTTGTTCAAGGCAACTTAAGCTTAAATGGCAGCTTTTCAGTGTGGATGCTATCAAAAAATTATTTGGGATTCAAACATTCAGATTTAGCCTCCTGGAATAATTTTTTAATACCTTACTCTTGCCTGCTTGCTTTGAGAAATGAATTAAAATCATTTGACTTAAAAAGCCACCATTTAAGCAAGAGTCAAAGTCTCTAAAATGAAAGAAAAATAATTAAAATAATACAATGCTGAAAGGAATTTTCACCTTTACAGTACTTAGAAACCAAGAATGAATGGATTTTCAGTTTCTTTTCTATAAAATGCCAGTGACCCTTTCATCCTGTATAGATCCTAGCTCTACACTTCAATAATCTTAGGTTTTGACACATAAGATAAAAGGTTTGCACTCTTAGAAGTCGTATATTGTCCACACTTTTCTAACCAAGTTATTTGCTCTCAGGAACTTCTGCCTCAAGCACGATGCTGTAGTTCTATACCTACAAACTGATCTAATGGAACCCTCTTATACTCATTTGGAGCTACTGTCCAAAATTCTCATCTACCTTTTCTTGTAGACCAGGTTGGCCTTGAACTCAGAGAGATCTGTCTTTCTCTGCCACCCAAGTGCTGGGATTAAAGGCACATGCCACCACCACCTGGCCTGTGCCTGGTTCTTTCAGAAGTAATTATCCAAGTAATTTGGGTTATCAATGTTCCCTGTCTTGAGTAGTTTGAGTGAGGTAGAAACCAGTTCATTGCTTATTTTAAAAACTCATTTAATCTCCGTTATTTGCTTGAAGAATGATAGCCCACTCTAATTGTCTTAGTCTTTGGATAAGAGAATTAGTTAATAGAAGCTATGATAAAATAATGTTATGTTTAAGTGTGACAGATTGGTTTATTGAAGATAACACACAAACTCTCTACCAGTTAAGTTTATGCTTTGTAGAATAATCCATTAAATTATCCCATGCTTTGTCATGAACTTGAACTTTATTGCTTATTACTATACTAAGAAATTATATATTATCAGTTTTCTCATTTCTGTCATACTCCAAGAAAGGAATTTTTAATTGTCATCTCATAGATGACTGAATCTGTTGGCAGAGGTTTAACAGTTTTATAGGTCCTATGAATAAGCAAAGGGCAGACATTTGAAAGTAGGAGTGTGACTGAATTGCATCCTGTTGTTTGACAACAAGAAACATCATGGCCTCATTGGAATAACTGATATCCCGTTATCTTCGTACTTGTCCACATAGACCAGGTCCAGAGGAATTACCACTAACATTGGGGAAATTGGCTTATGGAGGATAAGTACTTCTTGTTGAGAAATTTACTAATTCCTGCAGTTAGTATATGAAAGTTATTGTGGGAATTTATCAAAAAAATATGAGCTATAATATTAGGGGGGCATTTATTTAGTCCCATGGCTTGTATTTGGGAAGATTTGGTATATCTACATTCTGAAGTCTGGAATTATGTTTGGTGGAGTCTTAGAGGAACTAACAAAGACAGAAAGCAATACATGGTGGATATGTGTGCAGAGGCCTGCTTTGGAATCCCCAAAAATGCTCTTAGGGAGAACTGATATGGATATCATTGGTGATGAAAGTATGCTGGAGATTTTGAAAGGGGATTGAGAAATGAAAAAAAAATTAAGAAGACAAAATTATCTTCCCAATTCTCAGTATCTCCTCGTTATCCTTGAACTTGGCTTATTTATGTTCTATGATTATCTTTCTGGTTATAAAATCTCTAATAGACGTCTTCTTATTTTATTAATTTGTTCTTTCCAGTTATCTTTCCTTGAGTCCTTATCCCATCATTCCCCACCATATCCATCTTCTGGACTCTATGTGGCTAGAATGTGTACCCCGTCCAGCCTGGCATGTCCATCCACTCTCTCATCTGCCTTCACTTACCCAGTTTTCAGACTGTATCCAAAACAGTCTGAGGAGTCCTGCCTACATCCTCCCCCACCTTTATTACTTCAAGCATTAAACTCCTGGCTCTCAGCATTCAGTCAAATTCCACCCACTGACCTCCTAGAGAGGCCCATTCCTGACCTTGACAGCCTTGCCAAGTCTTACTGGCTTTGATGACATTGCTATTCTCTTTCTCAATTTGACATCTCTATGATGTCTGTCTTCCTTTGCATTTTTGAACAGAACTTTTTAGACAGTGGAAAGTTAGTAGAAGCAACCATAACTCTGGTATTAAGTTCAGATTTTAAAAAGCCCTCCCACCTTATAGTGTAAAACTGCAATGTTTGGTATTTGTGATAAAGCTTCCCATCTTAAGCACCGATCTGGTACAAATTTCCCTGTATTGGATCCTTCAATGCGAAAACTACAGATTAAACCTAACAATGCTCCCATAAACTCAAAGATTACAGAATAAAGCTGACTTTGGAGGAACAGAGAGTGCTGAAATAAGTAGATGGGAAAGAGTCTTACTAGTTTGTCTGCCTTATTCAAAATAAGAACATGTGGAGCTGTGTGGTTTTGGGAGCCAGTTATTAGGGAGGCAGATGATGAAGTGACACCATTCTAACATTTTATTTCTCCTTTTGAACAAATCCCCAAAATGCTTCACTTCTACACAATATTTTAAAAACTTTGTAATATTTGATACATTTACACTTTCATAAAAATATTTGCAGTTATGATTACAGTTAATGTTTATTCACTAATGCGCATATCAAGTCGCATGAGTACTATATGCATCTTATAAATCCATTACATCTCTAATATGTGGCTTGGAAAGCTAATGTGGAACTATAAGTGGGGACTATAGAGATGACCTGTAATTCCCATTGTCGCTGAATACATCGCATCTGTGACAAGTGGTGCCCCCGTTGGCCATAGATGACAAATGCCTCCTTCCCGAACTCATATATGAGGATGTGTATTAGATGTATATGATTGGATAAAGTAGACAGTGACTTGAGTATTGGCTTAGGTAACCAGAAGGTAAACTTTTTTCCTTTGTAGTAGAATGGGAAACATGGGAAGAAACATCTGGTTAAAAATGGTTAGCTTCCAGATACCTCGTGTCTGAAATTTAACTGCAAAGTCATCATGATCTGAAAATGTTGGAGAAAAGAGATGGTCTGGAATCCTGGAAACAGTGTCATGGATATTTATGATATTTTAAATTGTTAATAGCCTGGGAACCAAAAACTTAAGTTACTGTAATAACAAAATAATTAGAAAATGGTCAAATATGTTCTTTCTGATAATGTAGGAGTTAATATGATTATCCCTAAGGGTTAAGGTCAGATAACACGAATTTGGTTTTACATACCATTTGGTTAGAACGGTCCATGTGTTTATAGAAATGTACAATTGTTTTGCCTGAGACACATTCTCCCACATCTGAGGAAAGTCTGGATATGAGAAATATAAGACAATCAAGTCATCAGGACTTAGGGGTGTCTGTTGGTGACATTGCTTCAAATATCCAGGAAGAAATACTCACAGTCAGTAAGGCTTGCCATACAAATTCCAATCAGAAAGTTACAAGAAGCAGATGGGCAACCTCATATTTTCTGTCAACTATGGTGTCTGTTTAAAAGCCACCTTTCGTTCATGAAATTATTTTACTGGTTTTTGACATTTTTCGTTTGTTCTTGTCTATTGCTTTCATACATTTTAAGCTACTTATAATACATTGTTTGGCTCTGAATCCTCAGCACCTACAAGATGTCTTAGCATGACAATAAATATTTAAAAAATCTGCAACCATTTGTGCACAATCTGTGTTTTCTCATATGCTGAGCCACACCTCTATCAGCTTTGTCTGTGCTCATCGTGTGTGGAAAGGGTTTTGACTCAATGGGATGTTTGCATTTTATTTAAATATCATAAAGCACACTTTGAGGGAATGGATTGCTGACTATGAGTCATGAAAAAATTATTTGGGTTCCAACATTCTGTTTCTGAACATAAACTCACTCTGTAGAAGTAATTTTAAATTTATAACATTCATTGTGCCGATCACAGGTAAGTCAATCCACAAGTAGTCCATCCACTAACTTATCTAGCAGTAGATGATTACAGACTTTTATTACATCAGAAAACATTGGGCTAACTAAATTTAAGGCATGAGTATATGCAGTGGAATTACTTAAAGGACTGAGAAAAAGTTAATCATACCTGTAATATGTGCCAAGATGAATGGTGCACATTTATCACGTTAATTTTAGTACATTGCAAAATACATTTTTAGCAGAAAGTCCTGATTTGGAGTATGCTTTAAAAAAAAGAACAAAACACCTCCTGAGTATTCTGAGAAATAAAAACTTGATTCCTAGAAAGGTCTCTGAGAATCCTGTTAGAAGCTGATGAGAGAATGCAGGGATGGGTGGGATATATTCTAGAGGCCAAGTTTCGTTGCAATCACTAAATCAGTGACTTTCTTTCTGGCTGAGTGATATCAAGCTCCATGCAGTCAGGGTTGTTTCATTTCTTTGATCATGAGCAAAAGTTCAAGGAAATATAGCTCAACTCCCTTTTACAAAGCAACCCATTTGAACAACTATTTAAAAATCTAATCCCAACAAATGAGAAGTGTTGCTTTGTGAAGAACTCTTCTTTTGGAGGTAATTTACTGCACAATTTTATCACTTTATGTAACAAGTCTCATTACTTCCAGTCTGGATGAGAAATTTGAAAGACTCTATTTCAAATTTGCTGATGCTTGTCAGGAATTTCACTGTTCACTTCATTAAAATATACATTAGCTTACAAAGTGCAGTAGAGTAGTTGGCATCCCTGGCCACTCCTGTAGATGGTGATTGGAATGCAGCAGATGCCACCAAAAATCAGCATATCTGATAGATTTCAACCAAAACTCACAATCATGTGAAAGATGACCCATAGCATCTAATTAAAATTCTCGTTTGTGTTTCTGATCTAATGATCTTGTGATGACCCCTCCAGCAGTGTTTTGGAAACACTGAGGTGGAAACTCATCAAATTACAGAGATTCAGTTGGAATGTCTTTAAGAATATTAATACTTCTGAAGCAAATGAAAAACCTGGTACAAATCTGCATATCTATATCTACATATCAATATCTATGTATCATTTATCTGCACATTTATACATAGCTATATCTATCAATATCTATCTATCTATCTATCTATCTATCTATCTATCTATCTATC
>LOEQ01005379.1:62771-83926 GCA_001685075.1 Bramus lutescens
ATCTATCTATCTATCTATCTATCTATCTATCTATCTATCTATCTATACTATCTACCTATATACCTACATCTATAACTATAACTATAGCTATATATATCTCTTCCTCTCTCTGTATGTTCAACTGCAAATGTGTATGCATGTATCATTTGAATGATGGGTTAAGTAGCACTAGTTTTGGCTCTTTTGAAAGAGTGTTTGATTTGAAAATGTAATATAGGATATTATCACTTATGTGCTTATAAAAACACCTTACATTTTTGCTGAAAATAAAAGCATTTTTATAAAAATGGTTGTGAAAAGTCTCTTGCTCATGCATTTACAATAAACCAGATAGCTAATAAACTATAATTTTGAAATGTGAAAATTCAAAGCACTGTTTGCTTACTGCAAGTAGCTATCAGCAAGTATTATATAATGTAAAGTGCATAAAATCATGGCAGTAGAAATGATTCATCTATCCTGCTCTTTATGAATGACAACCAAAATTTAACCTTTACCAGGTATATTTTGATATTTTAACCAAGTTTTCTCAGAATAATTACTGATATGATTAAAATGGAGAACTGAATTTCATTTTATTTTAATCTGAGCTTGCGGAAAATGTAAAAAGATCAGAAAACATATGAAAGGCTAGTCTGAAAGTTTTAATTATCAAGGACAAAGAAGTTAGTTTGTTTTGAAAAGTTCAGCATTATACTATGATGGTAAGATTATTTTAAATGTATATTGTTTCCTTGAAAGGGTTTCTTCTGAAAAACAGTAAACATTTTGGCATATTTTAAAATATTTTATAATTTTTATAATATGACCAATGTAATTTAGTCATATTTACATACCCATTTCTTTTCCTACCCTACCAGATTCACCCCAACTTCTCCCCTACAACTTGCTGTTCTTAGTTTTAACAAAAGAGTAACTGATAAACTCCTATTGTGACATATTTCATGTTGTCTTGATACAGCCTATTCTAATAAGTGATGCATTTTTAAGCTCTCAAGAAATTCCATGACCAAAATTCAGCTTTTCCCAAAGGGAATAAGTTTCAGAAAAACAAACCAAATATAGGCAAGGAAAGTGTCAGCAAATGGCCACTTCAGCTGCACTCAGGCGTATTTTCTGGATAGGCAAAGTACACTCATCAACACAACGTCAGGGAGCTTGTTCTTGCCATTGTTCTTAGTTCCTGCTAAAATCTTCAGAGACGAGAATCAGAAAATACAGAGAAAGGCCACAGCAAAGGTTTGTGAAGTGTCACACCAATACCTGTGAAGTGCTCTAGAAGGCGACATCAGGCTGTCCCTTCCCAACAAGCTGGGTACAAGAATATCCCATGACAATGTTCCTGGGAACATGTTCATTAGAGCCTGGATATCTCAATCATGAGGATAGCCCATGGACCACACATTTATGCCCCAGGGAAAATATACACAACTGCATAACTTCAAAATGTTCCTGATGGCACCGGAGAGGAGAGACTGCTCACATCAGCCGATGAGTAGTCTGTGGCAGGAGCATAAAAAAAATCCCACAAATAGCAATCCCAGAGAATTTAGGCAACAATGAGGACACTAAAAGAGACATACATGGATCTAATCTACAGGGAACGTAGAAAAAGACAAGATCTCCTGAGTAAATTGGGAGCATGGGGACTGTGCGAAAGGGTTGATGGGCAGGGGAGAGACAGGGAGGGAGCAGAAAAAAATGTAGAGCTCAATAAAAAATCAATAAAAAAATCCAAAGTAGTTATGGGAGAAAATGAGGTCATGAGAATTCTATACTCAAAGAGTCATATAGGAAACAAATAGCACCAGTATAATTTTACAAAAATCATTAAAAGGAAGTAATGCCGGAAAGGAGAGAGCACGGTAATACAGGCAGCTAGCATTGCAGGGTTGGGAGAGAATCCATGTCTTTTGGAGTCTACGAGATGGGACAAGCGCACTTGTCGCACTGGGAAAGAAATAGCGAACACTTCCTAAGAACTCTGTGCCAGTGTCTCAGTTTTCTTGAGGCAAAAGTATTTTAAAAGTTGAGTTATTTTCTTTCTTTTTAATTTGGCAATAACATTATATGTGGATGTTCTCTGGAAAATGGTACTTAAAAGTTAATTATATTAAGTGTTTTATAATTGTTAATACTGAAATGTATCATGGTTTCAATTGAAAGGTCAAACAACTTCCTCCTGAACTTTATAGTTTATTATTTCATACTTGGCTCATAACTTACTTGATTATAAAAAATATATTGGATGGTTTACGGGTAATAAAACCGAAGTATATTTTAATTAACAAATTTCTTGACAGTCTTCCATGTGTTAGCATATGACTTGGTACTTGTATTGTTGCTTGTACTGTCTGCAGTGGGAATGGTTGTATGACATTGTAGGAAGAGGACATCTGGAAGAGAAGGTCTGCCATCAACTTCCCTGGTTTTTACCTTCATCAGATTAACCTTCTTCAACTTAGGTTTTCTCATTTTTAAAGAAGCAAGTGATAAATAAATAATCTTTTAAAAGCTTTGTATTTTATTACCTTTTATTTGTATCTTTTGTGTGAGTTTTGTGGAGCGCATATGCCGCAGAATTACATATAGAAGTCAGAGAACAATAAGAAAGAGTCCTTTCCCTTGCCCTTAACAGTGCTTTAATTTTCTCTCTGGGCTGTTGCAAGGGAGTAATGCTTTATGTGGGAAAACAGGCCGTCCATGTGACTTTGGCCCTGTCTTCGTCATAGCCCCACCTGACAGTAGCTCTCCGTCTCCCACTCCTCACGTAATGATTTTAAAGCCTTTGAGTTTCCCAAGGAAGTGTAGTGCTCATAGGTCATTTAATTAAATCATAACATACTTGCTTTCATTATGAATTCTTTGAAACATTTAATTTCTAAAAGTAGTATTTCTCAGAGTTGTGAAAGCTATCCACACATTTTGCAAACTCTTACATGTTACAATGTTTGCATTTAAATAGTAAGTAGATTGATTGAGAATGGTGTTGGGTGACACTTTTAGACAGTTAAATAAATCCTAATTTACCAATGAAATTTCAGTCCTTCATCAGATTCATTGTAAATACATATTTTTTAAAAAAAGAATGATAACGTTGGTTGACAGTTTTTGGAGTCTTGATTTTCATCTCTTTCGGTTTTAAGGTGAATGTCTTAGAGTCTTATTAACAAAAGGAATATTCTTCATGATTGTGTTTTTCTCCTTAATGAAGCTTTCTAAATTTCAGAAGTCAAAGGTTTGCTATTTTAGCAGGAGTTTATTTTTAATACTGGAGGAAAATTAAAGTTAGACTGAACAATTTTAAGTTTCCCTGTCATACTTAGGGTGAGGCATTGAAGCCAGTATATTATGAAAGTCAGCAGAGTGTCAGAGTAGTTATTCAGTGTTGTTGATATTTTAATACCTCTTTTAATATGTGTATAACACATGTATATGACATTGCATGCATTATCTGTATGCATAAGTGTGTGGATGTCAGGGGACAATTTCAAGAGCTGGATCTTGCCTTCCTCCTTGTTTAAAACAGTGTCTCTTGTCCTGTGTGCCAGGCTAGCCTGCCTGTTGGGAATTTTTTTGTTTCCTCTACCTGTCTTCACCTTAGGAGTAACTTGGATTAGAGACACATGCTACTGCACCCAGCTGTTATATAGGTTCTGGGGATTTGAATGTATGACTTCACAGTTGTGTGGTAACTGCTTTACCTACTGAATTATCTTACCAGCTCCAATAGGAAAAAATTTAAAATTAAAATTTGCAAAGATAATCTTGCTTAGCCCTTACTGCCTTCCAAGTGAACACGGTCTTTGCTTTCACGAGATGAGAATGTTCGTATAAGCATCCTGACAGTGGGAGTTTTAAACTGAAACCAATTGGAAAACAATTTCCTCATGTGGCCTATATTGCATCCTGTGAAAAAGATGTGAGAATAATGAGTGAATGACTTATAATTGAATAGTCAGCAATAAAGGACACACACACCACACAAGCACGCATGCACACATGCACACACGCACATTCAGGTGGAAACCAAATGCTCTCGTCTCTATTTCTTGCAAAATGTCTTACAGGGAACTCACCAGACTGATAAGGTGTAGTGAAAAAAGCCCTAGACTGAAGTCAGGATTGTCTCTTTGGCAGTCTTGATAAATCTCTAGTTATATAATAAGAAGAAAAACACAGATATTTTTGAATGAAGCTTGGAAAATGAAGATAAATATATAAATAATTCAGTGGGTGAATGTACTTGCACAATACACAATATGATTAGTGTTGTTTGTGTTAATTTTGTCAATTTCCCCTACACATGCCCTTGGGTGACTCTGGCTTGGCTGCCTCACCAGATCATCAAACGGTAGCTGGCTGCTCTCATCTTCCCTTCCTGTTTCTGTCACTCTGGACCCTGGTGCTCTGACCACTTTTGTTGATTTGTTTCTCTCTGGTCATCCCTTTTCCTTTTCTTCATTAACTCTTCAGTTTTTCTTAAATTCTTTCGGTACCTGGACATTTCCACTCAAGCTATTTTCCTTTTACTTTCAAACATACTCTCTCTTTATTCAAATTCCTACAGCAACCATAAGAAAGCAACCCCATCAGCGTCATTTGTAACTGTAGAACTTGTGATGGTGAATGTGATGCCTTCTCTATTTTGCTGTATTGCTCCACCCTAATGAAATCAGAAGGTTGGCTACGACAACTAATTTTTAAAAAGTCAATAATGCACTGATACCCACATAGACTATTTCTTTGCTTATTAGCACATTGCTAAATATATATTGCATTATATTAAAACAAAGCATTCAAGTTGTTTTACAATTAAAGGGCAATACAAGGGAATAAAATATGGACCTTTTATAAACTTTGCTTTATTTTATATGACAATAAATGGAACTATAATTGAATGTCAATGAAATTGGAATTAACTATACAAAGAAATATAGTTTAATGTGTCTGTTAAGCATATACTGTAAATAGGCAAATCTGTATGTCTTTTAAAATTTTTATGTTTGAAAAGTGAAACTTTTGTTTACTCTCAGGTGAAACAGGAACCATCACTATTAGCCCCAAGATTCCAGGTTGTAGTAATGCAGTAATAGAGCAATTTGAAGGAAATAGAAAAGGGAAAGTAACAAGTCTAGATTATCAACCAACAACTTTCCCTTTAGAGGGTTATAATGTTTTGGGATACCTCAAAATGAACCACAGATGTCATTTAAATGACTAGGCATGGCTGTTTCCAATCAAAGTTTATTAATAACACATAGTGTGGAGCATATCTGGTCATGGGATGTAGTGTACTAAGTCTGATCTAAGATAATTATTAATAAAGAATTGGCATTATTACTATTATCATTATCTTGAAAAGTCACTTCTTAACTGAAGTATTATATGCAATACAGATTTATAAATTACCATAAGTAATCATACAGACATAATTTTGGTAATTCCAAAAGAAAGAAAAGGTTATCTCAGATAGACCAGTTTTTCTTCATTAATTGCTTCTCTGTGTCGAGCAACAGAATTAGACTATCTGAAATAATTAACAAGGCATTTCCTAAATTGCAGTTGAAGTTGTGTGAACTTTAAGATGTTAATAGATGAGAAAAAATGTGTTCAACTCATACACGTGTGGTATTTTGGATTAAATAGTGGATTGGTAGCATTGGTGGTTAAAAACATCGTGGGCCTTTGTTAGTTATTTGTTGTGTGTCAAGTAACATTTCCTGTGATCTTTATTTTGGTACATGTGAACATCGACACACACACACACACACACACACACACAAAGAAAGAATGTGTGCCTAAGTCACCTAGAACTCAGTGGTAGAATCTGCTTTAAAATCCATTTTCAACTGATTGTTGAGTTCTTACCTGTTGAGAGGTCTACACTAGCTTTCCAATAGACTTTTTAAAGATAGTCTATTAACCTCAGTAGTCCATTGTGCACTGGGGGTTTCCAAAGGATCTTTCAAGATGTATCATTTCTTTGACTTCAGGAGACATGGCAAATATTGGAAACTGTTACTAAGAGTTTCACAAGAGCTGCTAATAAGACAGTCTGTGAAAGTCTCCAGTATTAAAAGGATACTCAAAGCCAGGAAATCTGAATAATCTGGGAGGTTTCAGTATCACTTCTGAGATTTGAACAACTTAAAAACCAATATAAAAGTCAAAGAAGTCAAGGAGTTTAAATGTTTGCACCATATCATCCTAAGGGACTGGCTGTACTGACAGGAACCACATGGACTATGGTCAGGCTTAGTGGCAATCAGTCTCTAACACCAGGGAGCTACAGGCTTTTGTGTGCTCTGACAACCACTTTTCAAAAGCCATTCCTCCCATCTAGTGAGAGCCAAAGCTTTGCTCCATGAAAAAAACAACAAGTTTTCATCCCCATTTGGTTCAGGTTCTAAAAATTATCAAAATATATTTAAAGAGCACTTATTTTAATTTTGTTGTTATTTCCTGATATAAAATTGTATAATTAAAAAGTATAAATAGAACCTAATATATGTAGATATTTATAAATATATTTAAATATTTTAAGTAGTAACATATTTAAACATTAAATCTAATACATACACAAATATTTAATCGATTTAATTTGGTCTAGTTACAGAAGATTTCATCTTTAGAACAGAGACTTCCCTTTTCTCGCAGCCTTTGCAAACTTAGGCTTGTTTCACAAAGTGTATTCAAACTAAATCAGAGATGGATTTCAGACGTACCAATATCTCATTGTTCTTGTGTACTTGTAACTCTGGGTTGCTGTGGTGACAAGCCCTGAAATCACTTTTCTATAAAGAACTGGCTGAAATAAATCTTTGCATACAACATAATTATTGGAAAAGATGATGCAAATTGGCTTGAATTTTCTTATTAAACGCGAAGGCAGGAAAATGTGACAAAAAGGCCGCAGGAAAATGCTATATTAATGTTGCTTTTGCAAGTAATGAGCAGTAGCTTTATTCATTTCCATGAAGTTTTGGTTAGTCTTTGCATTATCATTTCTTCAAAAAGTGGTTTAACAAACTATAAGTTTTTTTATGAAACAAAAGTTCTAGGATTAGAATATATATATATACATACAAATATATACACACATATACATATAGCTACATACACATGTGTGTATTTATATATGTATGCGTACATGTAATTGTATGTATGTATACATATAATTTTATATACAATTTAACATATATACCATAAAACTTCCATTTTTATAAAAAATATATAAGCTCAAAAAATAGAGTAAGATGTCTGGTAGAGAAGTTATTTTAAAACTCAAACCCAAATATTTTTTAATAAGAGAAGTACTTTTTTGCATGCATATGTATGTGCTTAGTATGATATGTGTATATGTGTTTATATATGTGTAGTATGTATGTAGAGGCCTGAAGTTAACATCAGGAGTATTCCTGGATTGTTCTTCATTTTATTCTTTGAGGAAAAAAGTCTCTTAATTGAATCCATAAGTCTTCTATATGGCTAATTTTGGTAGCTAGAGTACTCCATGATCCCCTGTCCCCAGCTCCTACATGTTGGCATTTTGGTTAGACCACTACACCCACCCAGAGTTTCCATGGGTTCTCTGGTCTGCACTCCTGTCTTTAGAGTTACTCTGTTGGCATTTTTATCACTAAGTCATCTTCTCACCCCTCTTTTCCTCTAGGCAGGGTCTCAGGCATTCCAGACTGGCTTCAAACTGACTATTTTCACGAGGATGACCTTTAATTCCCGACTCTCCTGTTTCTACCTTCTAAATACTGGGATTACAAGCATGCATCACCATGCCTGATTATAAGATTATAATGCTCTTTGAATTGTCATTAATAAATTAATATGCAATACTATACCTTTCAACTAATTGAAAGTGTTTATTGTTAACGGACATATATAATGACATTTTTATTTTGATTCTATAGACAGATCAAGAAGACTTCATGGTCAAGTGGAATAATGTGGAGAAAATAATGAGTTTCATTCAATGCACTTTTGTATCTTTTAGACAGCTTCCTACCAGCCTGGAATAAGGTAATCTGAAATCTTTTTAAGGATGTGAATGGCTTTCTTAGGCCCTTTAGTAGTTTTTTTTCATTCTTTTCATGATGTCATTAAACCCATATGAAGATAACTTTATTGTGATGTGCTTTATGGCATACTAGAGACAAGTGGAGCAACAATAGAGGTGTGTCAGAATGAAATTACTGATGCTAATCAGCAGTGATGATAAAGTCCAAAGTGCAGATGTTAGACTAAGCAGGTTCTCAATTAATAAGAGCTATTGTTTGAGACAGCGGGCCCAATGAAATCTCCATCTCCTCCTGCTGGTTTGCCTCAAGCCTGTGCTCAAGAGCTAGACAAGCAAAAAAAAAAAACCCACACTGATAGGGTTTTCTTGTGCTGACTTTCATAAAACACACTTTACTGCCTGATAGATAAATCAAGGAGCGGGAGACAGAATGAAATTCTTAAAATGTGGTAGGCACCTTAAGGAGTAGAAATAAAAGATTCACCTTATCTTCAAGTAGAAACATCTCATATTAGGTAAGAACACATATGCAGGCACACATGCGTGCACACAAACACACACACACGCTAATGTGTGTGTGTAGCAATTTTAATGAAGACTACATAGAATATGTATATTAATCTGCAAAATTAGAACAAAATGTGTAGACTTAAGAGGAAATAAAATAAAGGAAAGAGAAGAATATGTTTGTCAAATCTCTTGCTCTGTTTTGGCAAGTAAAATGCAATTAAAAATAGGCAAACTTAATATATGCAACTAGACTTTGAATCTAGAGGAGCAGTTACCAGGTAGACATTCTCTCTTGTCTTTTGAGCTGCTGTTTTATTAATCAGAACTTGGCAGTGATGACTGCAGACTTCTCAAGGCTGACCCCAGTAAGCTACTTACAGTCATATACTCTGCAAATCTCAGAAGTGGCTGCAAATCAAACACCAGCCTCCCTGTGCGCACAGGGCACAGACATCCCGTCACAAATCTCTGAAGTCATACTTATCACACAGTTATGACCATTAATAGTAACATTTCCCAGTAGGAAGGACAGTAGAAATTTAACTGAGTGAACAGAGAGGATGTCATGCCCTCTACCTGCATACTACCCACCCGCACTCCAGAGGACTATATTCCAAAAACAAAGAAGAGATGATGGGATATTTTTACACACCTAAAAACCATTTCTTCATAAAAGTCTATTCTCCTGTTTGGGTAATTTTTAAGAACTTTTTTGTTAAAAAACAAGCAAACAAACAAGCAAAAAAACTAATCTCTTTCCTAGCCTCAGCATATTTTGTGAAACAAACAATAGACACAAAATGCTTAGCACATTTTAATTAGAAAAACAGGCATAAATAATTCCTTAAAACTGTTTTCATAAAATTTTCTTTAATCTCTGAAATTGGTCAGAGACTATAAAGAATTGAGTAGAAGTTCCCTAAGTACGAAGACATACATCCTTGGTGAACAGGATATCATGCCTGCTGAAGCAGTGCTGTGGGTAGGCAGCTGCAAAGACTCACTCTGTTATCGGGTAGTAGAGAGGAAGAGCTATTCCTTAACTCTCTTGAAGACAATATTCATTCTCAAAGGCCAGGTATATCCTGAAAATCGAAATGCTCCTTAGCTCCCGTGCCGTTCGTAGGAGCTGGTGTGGTAGAAGATGAGTTGAGTTTTAAGGCTTCTACCAATCAGATCCCTCAGCAACATTTTCCTTCAGCTTTAGATATTACCTCATCTTTAACACTGGTCCTTTGATCCCCAAACATGCTGCCCCCATTCTTTCTACAAATTGAAAAATAGCATCCCTCAAATTAAATTTGAAAACATACTTCCCATTTAAATATTTTAATAGCTGGAATGTTATAAATTAGGCATTAATGATGGGCTACTAGTTAATGATAGAGCTGGAATCAGTATCTCCTTGTGAATATACCCATTGACAATCTAGGACAATTCAAAACTCAACTGGCATCCACATTTTTATTTTATTATTAAATTTTGGTAAGATTATTCATTAGGGTTTAAAAATTAAGTGCAAAATTCAGGGAAAAACAAGGCAGGTTGCTATAGCATGATAACAAGTTTTGTTACTGTTGTTGTTGTTGAAGGTTAACAACAGACATATAAAATGTATACCAGAGAAAATGTTTATACTAAAATCATTCAAATATAAAAATAGGAGGTAGGTCTTATCAATTGTCTTGTCCACTAATAGGAATAGTACAAAAGTAACTCCCAACTGGGAAAGAAGAACCTGGGACAAATTGAATCCTGAATTTGGGGCATTGAGTGTTGACTGCAGAGAATCTCTGCTAAGTAAAACAGGCTATGCTAAAGCTGACAGCTCTTTCAGCTGCATGTGGTCTAACCTTCGGTGTATGACCTGAAACTAAATTAGTACAAGTTTTAAAGAATAAAGACATATCCTCAAAGGCTACATCTAGCAGAGTGAGAGTTATAAAAAATACTGCAAAATAAGAAATTATCTTGCTTTTGGGTCACGCCGAATAAGGTGGTGAAGCATGGAGCTGAAACAGATCTCTATGCTTCCACTAAGTGTGTCCATCCACCATTATCTGTGCTTATTACTACCAACTTTGTTTATTAAAAGTGGGTTCTGATTCCTTATTGGTTGGGTACACATCAAAACAAAAGATGAGAGAACCGGCTATGCAGTAACCTTCACCTTAGTAGAATGCTACCAGACTACTGGGGAATTTAGAGTTCTCCACAGAGTAGAGAGGAATCTACTCATCAGTAACTGGAAGAGGTTCTCACAGCCTTTACAAAGAGCGTGACTCTTCCCATTAAGACACGTACATGGGATAAATTTGCACTTGAATTTAGTGATCTGAAAAGATTGAAGTGCAACTTGGCATTCACTTGGGATGAAACCTCACGACTAAAACCCTAGATGGATGAGGTGAAGACTCATTGAAAACTAGCTCTAGGAAGCAGCAGAAAGAGACACCAGAAAGTAGAAGTATGTTGAGAATGGATGTTACACTTGGCAACAGTAGGGGTCATTTTTGACTGCCTGGGGACTGCCCTTTCTAAACCTATAGAGGCTGAATAGAACCACGACATCTGAAGGCACACTTGTTAATCTCTTTACTTTATATATTCAATCATGATCTGGCTCAGTATCCCATTTACAAAAAGAAAGGTGGTTAATGTCTATTGTGGTGTTTTCATGATTCTTAGGGTAGTAATAAAGGAGAAAAAATAAAATAAAACCACTATTCATAGTCTCAGACGGTTCACTGTGATGGAAGAAACAAGTGTGTTTTAATAGAAGGGTCAGGTGATTCTGTCTTACATGGTTATAATGTGATAGAGGCAGTTAAGAAGAGATGAGGGCAGTTGTATGGGCAGGCTTCCAGGTTCACCAATTTCAGCTGTACGATCTTTGGTAAGTAAACTTACGGACTGATGCTTTGGTTTTCTTACCTGAAGTTGTTTAGTAGATGATCAAAACGGGCCTTAGACAAGTGTGCTATGATGAAACTGTGCCTCTCCCTGCGCAATGGCGTATGTGAACGCACGGGGAAGAGTTTCGGGCAGTGGAGGATTCGAAAAGGTTGATGAAATAACTCTAGATCAGTGGTTCCCACCCAACCTGGGATTCGCGGCCCCAGGGATCAAATGACCCTTTCATAGGGATCATCTAAGACCATTGGGAATATAGATATTTCCATTATAATTCAAGCAGTAGCAAAATTACAGTTATGAAGTGGCAATGAAAACAATTCTGTGGCTGTTGGTCAGCACAACACGAAGACCTGTATTAAAGGGTACAGCCCTAGGAAGACAGAACTATAGCAAAGGGCGCAGCACTAGGAAGGTTGGAAACCAGGGCACTAGTTATCAGCAGGACGTTAGACTTCACTCTGAAAAACGCTTCTGATTCCGTTATCCTCAACCATGCCAGCTGTTTCGAAATTTTCATCTAAAAATTTTAAATGTTTTTGAAAACTTCATAAATGATAGCTATATTAGAAAGGGAAAAGTAGTTTTGTTTTCCTGTTCTTTTCCAGGAATGTTTGTAATTTTGAAAATTTCCAGTGGTGCCTCTTTTCCAGATGTTCTTCGGGGAGTGAAAGAATATTTAAATCCACTCTTAAACGTTGCAGTACCCTGTCCTAGCTGCTGTCATACAGCGTTAGTGCGCACACATTTACTTCTCTCGTCAATGAAGTCAGACCCAGCCTCTCATTTTGCATGCACTTCCACCCTGTTCAGGCCTGGTTTTTCTCAGTCTCACTGACCTTGCTCCAGAGGGTTCTCCTTTGGAAGTTTGATATGCCCAGATCAACTCTACTCAGTTTTTAAAAGGCAACCTCACCATTGAAGAAAAAAGTTTTTGGCTCCCAAGCCTCATGCTATATTGGCAAGCTTTCACAGCATAAACCTTGGGCTCATGTGGGGCTGTAGAGTGATACATAAAACTCTATTTCTACTTGGGGAAATAATAGGCTCCTGCTGTGTAGATGACAGGCCTCATGAACCTATGATTCCCCTGCCTCCCACTTGCAAATGCTGATTACTACTGTGTGCTGCCACCAGACTTAGGTTCATCAACTCAACTTTTGACTGCTTTTCTTTTCATTTGAGTTGTAAATCAATCATGCCTTTCTTTCTTTTTTTAAAAAAAACTTTTAAAAATTGTTTTAATGAGCTATATAAGAAAACCATGCCTTTCTTGTGAGCACTTTAACTTCTAGATGTCTTGATTGCCAAAATGAGTGACTCTATATTTTCAATATCAAGCAGTATAACAAATGTTCATAGATGAATATATTATTGTAAAGAATATCTCATATATGATTTTAAGAAAGTTCTATAAATCTTTAAACACTAGCTATTTGCTCCTGACAACAAATGGGAGATAATGAAGATGGAAGACTATGGCTAGTGTTTATTTAGTTATATGGTTCATATGGGCAAGCACAACATAAAAAGAGTCCTTCATCTGAAATGCTTTTAAGGTTAGATTTCAATTATAGAATATTGCTGAAGATTTAGAAGAATTTAGAACATATAGTAAATCCCTGCAGATTTGAGAATGATGAAGAATAGAGAACAGCCGTTTGTTCAACTCCTAAATGTTCTGGCTGTCCTGGGCCTAATGACTTCATTATATTTCATTAAATATTTTCAACATCTCCCCACAAGGGAACTAATCATTACAATGACTATTTTATGGTCTTACTACTGTGGCTCAGATCTTACATCCCACTAAGGAATTTGGGCTTCAAATCTAGCTGTTTCTGACCTTGATATAAAAGTGCTTTGAGAATTTGAATAGATTGAATTGCTAAAAAGCAGCATTACAAAATAAGTTAAATAAATGGAGGACTTCTGGGTCAGAGGATAAGTTAAACTTTCTCAGTCTTATTCTTCACTTTAACAAATTTGTCCTAGATAGTATCTTCAGATTTTTGTGCTCAAGTCTTTGTGAAAAAAAATGGAATATGTTTTTTAAAAATATATTTAGTAATTCTGTAGCATGGATATATAAAAATGCTTCATTATTAAGATATATTACATGACAGATTATACTACGGTAGAGCTATAATCAGGAGCACAAGAATAATCAATGTTTTATTTATAGGTTTATGTGTTGTTTGAAATGGTAACCTTCTAAAATTTTTGTTTATTTTTATGTGTGGGGGTGTTTGACTTTCAGGTATGTCTGTGTATCACATACATGCCTGGTACTTGAGGAGACCAGAAGAGGGTATGAGATTCCCTGAGGCTGGAGGTATGGATGATTGTGAGCTGCCATGTGGGTGCTGAGAACCAAACTCATGTTCTCTGGGAAGGCAGCCAGCGCTCCTAACCACTGAAGAATCTCTCTAGCTTCAAAGTTATATTTTTGTTTATGTAAATCTTGTAAGTAACTATAACATTTTAAGGGTGAAGATAAGTTGAATAAATTCATAAACCAAAACCATATATATTCTTTCATATATTAAGTGCTGATTGCCAAATTCTATCAAAAACTGTATTTCCTGTGATTTTTCTGGTGTGGGCTAGATATTCTTTATAGAACATCCTATTTTAACTATATGTGAACATTAAAATTAATTGTTACTTATTTGTTCATAATAAATGTTCATAAAATACGTTCATAATAGTTTTTTATAATATATTGAATACTATATTTCCTTTCACTACCTGAAAATAAAACCAGATATGAATTGTATATAATGTTTTAAGACCATATTGTCATTATTGAGCATATGATAGTATGTGCTTAACTGTTATTTGCTATTAGGGTAGCTTTACTAAACTCTCTAGCTTTTTACTTCTTAAACTTTCATAACAAATAATTTTACAGTGCATGAAAGAGAATAGTCTAGAATAATGCATAAAAGAGTTGATATAATCTTCAAAATCTTTTTTTCTTATAGCTAAAATAACGTAGTGAAAAAAGTCAGGTATTCTTTCATAAACTAGAGCAACTTTGAGCTCATGGCCCAGAATAGACTGAATACCATAAAACAGCCGTACACCAAAGGCCCTAGTGATAATCAGTTCAAATCTTTCTCCCATATGCTGACTTCTGGCATCATCTCATTTTGTAGAGAGAAAAGTTAATTCAGTTCTAAAAACTAAACATTCTTTTTTTAAAAATAAACAAGCACACTATGACCAGCTATAACTTTTTTTTACCTGTAATGCTATGAGAACCATATCACAGAACTTTGATAAAATTAGGACCTTTAATATTAAGCTTTCATCATAAAAGACATTCAACACAGAAACAGTCACTACAATTAACTAGGATATTCTTGATGCATTAATTCATTCCCCAGAACTCATATGTGGCTTATAGAACATTCTAACTAAAATTATTCATCAGAGAAAAGAGAACTTAAAAATAAATAAAAACAAGCTCCACGTAATTTAAATTGAGACACAAAGATGAAAAGAAAACAAATATGTCATAGAAAAGTTAACTTCTCTTTTTAAAGTCCATGATAAATTCAGTTCTCTAGGAAGTCTTGCAAGGAAGACATCTGATTAGCAGATAGAGCTGAGCTAGAGCCCTGCCCTATAACAAGTAGGCCCAATGCATTTTCTTAATGTTGAGATCACAGCTCTGAGTCCTTCTGTAGCATGTACATTTCTACAAGCAAACAAAAATGCCAAGGCCATTGGTAAATGGTTCCAAATACAAACTAATAAGTCAGGAAGCTAACAGAATAGAAAGATTAATTTAACAGGTATATCTTCCTACAATCTCCCTCCAAAAACATATCTTATAAAAACACAGAAGGATTGTTTTCTAGGGTTAAAAATGAAAAGACATTAAACATGAGCTGAAGAGGTCAGAGTAGAGAGATTACTATGAGATTCTGAGCGATGAACTAACTGGTCATCTGTCAACCATGGTGCTACTTTTGCTACCTAGAGTCATGCTATTGTATGTTTTCCAGCTTTACTTTTATGTAGTAAAAATTAGAATTTGATAAATATGGAGGGTAACTCATACCTTAAATTCCTCCAAGATTTTGTAATTTTTTCCATGATATTCACAAAAGTTTTTCACTTCTTTACATTCGGGACAGCATCCATTGTGTTCCACTTTTGTACATTTCGGATGAATTTTAGGGCATTCTGGCTGGTCACAAACAGGTCCATCTAGAGCACAGACACATGGACAGTTGGAATGCCCCGGGAAAAAACGTTCTCCCAACTTGTATACAAAGCCGCTGTCATCCACACACCCTTTCCCTCGATAGTCATCAAAGATCAGATTGTCATTACTGGAAGCCTGGTCACCTTCATCAGCAGGATAGTCTTCGTGACTGATGGCAGCAGAGGTGACCAACCCAGGGATGACCAATAGAAGTATGCAAGCTTCATGAATATGAAGAGCCATCCCCCTCCTCACGGGCTTCTGGATGTTCTCCCAAATATTAAACACACTCAGCTCCTTCCATGGGAATGTAAGGGGGTGGGCTGAAAGTAAATATTTAAAAGATAATTTGAAATACATAAAGTGAATAAAGATGCACTTAAGCCCACCTTAAATTATTTGCATGGGTTCAATTTGGAAGACACTGAGACTTCAAATAAACAACGTTCATCCAAATGTCTACCAAAAGTTTGAATAGTTAATTTTGGTAATATATGTTTTAATAAAGGTCATTTATGGAGTTATTTTACTTAAGGACCTTTAGGTTGTAATTTTTCTTTGAATTACAATTGTCTAGCTGTTTGCACATTGTAAGAAGTGGTTTTACTGAAACTTAAAAAGTAATTGCCAAGTCATTATTGATTATTCAAGGATATTTGAAACCACATCTACATTTTTCTTTAAACTGGAAGGATCAGTGGTAGATTATAGGTGTTATAATAATCTGCATAAAAAGAGATTAAGATGAAGTATTAAACTAAAAAAAGGGAATTAAAAATAAAACAGTTGGATGCAAGTTTAAATGAGATGGATATAGTACCAAAGCTTTCCTTCTCATGCCCATAATCTGGATTTTGAAACACTCTAAATATGAAAATAGTTTAGCACATCATGGTGAATACATAAATGTTCTACAAGAAAATTTAATTTGTTAAAACAAAGCCATTTATACTACTGCTCACATCCTTATTTTTATGTGGGAGATAAGCTCCTCATGGGCCAGAAAATTTTTTATAGCAGCCAAGCTCTATTGGTCATGTGATGTTATTTGAAGTTGGCCTGTTCACATTTGAATACCATTCATATGTTATTGGAAATATAACTCATTGGTAATGACCAAAATATTTACATTTAGGTAATTTGGGCAAAGACTCTAGAAAAAAAAACTTTCTGTGAAACTTTCTTAAAATAATAAACAATTGATATTCACAGACTATATTCCTTATTAACTGGGTAGCAATAAATGTTATAGAATTCCAGGATGCTAGTATCTGGTATTAAGTGTTAGTAGCGAGAACCTTTTGAATATTTATAGTAGCTAGCTTATACAAAGGTTCTGAAGAAACTAATTTCTTGGAATAAGAGATAAGAAAAATTATTCTAAAATATTTCATTTATCTATTTTAATGTTATTGGCTTCATGCCAATATCACTAAGATTGTATGTAGGACATTTTAAGGTATCTAAGTTTCATTCATTATTTTATTTCCAAACTATACTAAAAACAGTGATAAACTACTTCTTTTCAGGTCAGCATATGATTATTATAATTTTAAATATGATGAAAATGATGTTAGGAAACTTCATAAACTCTTAGAATACATTTGCATTTTAAGTTAGATATGCAAATTATAGTAATAGTAAAATGGAAGGCGATGTATTCACGTTCTCTTTTCAGAGAAGGTTGATATTAGTATTCCTTCAATATTCTCTGATATTAGAATTCCTTTTGGGTGAATTCCTCTGGGGAAAGATAAAGGAGATGAATTTCTCTTAAAATATGTCAAAAATAATGAGTCATGACAGAAGAAGAAAATGCAAACCTATAATTCTACTTGAGAAGCTAGAAGCTCCCTTTGACAAAGCATTTCTTTTCGTCTAAATTACTACAGAGGCCACAAACATAGTAGAAGCTTCTGGAAAGACATAACTGTGATTTACTAATTAAAGCATACATTTATGCACCTCTCACATATGTAGAAAGTTTATCTTGCAAGACAAGGAAGCTACCGTGCCTCCTCACAGTGTCCAGCAGCGTCTATGAATCCATGCAAGGAAAGCCATGTGAAATACATACAGGATTCTGCGTTAAAATGACCCAGGCAGAAAAAGATTATTTTGTAAGCCACAGGTAGGCATTAATGTGCAAGGTTATAATAAATGTAAACTTAAAGATAAAAACAGGGGTGGGGTGCCTGCTTCATATAGCAATAAGCATGATTTTATTATGAGAAATACATATTTTTTATAATGAAAGAAAGTTCTAGGGTATTTTTTAAAAAGCTATCATTATAATAAATGTGATTTAGTACCATTTAAAATGCCATTTAAAAAGAGGGAGGCTATAGAAATCAAACAACACCATTACCTGAAGATTTTAATAAGAATGCAACACTGCTAAACTGAGAATCACTTCCCAGCTAAACTTCCCCTCCCTGTATTGCTACCTATGAGTTAAAATGACTACATCTGTTTCTTGGAGAAAGCAAATACAACTCATGTCAAAAGAGTCACTTACCTAGTCTCTCTGAGGTTAATGGTGGTGCTGGGGGTCACAGACCAATCTGAACTTAAAGGTCAGGTATGTCTTAGGAAAGCCGGTCCTCTTTAGTCACCCAAAGAATGCATTTTCAGGCATGAATTAAAGGCAATCCATCCTCTCTACCTCCCATTTCAAAACACAGCCAAGAAACAGTCTCCCACCAGCAGACACACATAAGAAATACGCTTTGGACCTGCCTTTAGAATTCAAAGCAAGAAGCAATGCTGGTCCTGTGGAAATCCGGACCCCGGTAGCAGAATCATGTTGAACTTATTTTTAGCATTTTTCTTAGATCCTTCTATGAAATTTCCTGGCTGCTTACGCCTCCTCCACACATGGGTTCACTTACACAGTGTTTGCTACAGCGTAGAGGTGACTTGGCTAGGCTCTGAGGTTCAGAAACAGAAACAGCATACTGAAGCTTAAAGCACACTCCACCGGCAGAGCCATCAGCATCGTCCACAGTATGTTGACTGGATCTCTCCTCACACACCAGAATATTCTAACTGTGGACATGAAGCAAAGGTGCAACTTTAGCTGGGGTTTGGCATCGCTGGGAGCAGTTTGCAGACTGCTGATTCGGAGCTCATCCTGCCGACAGCCGGGAATTCCTCAGCACCACGGACAGCGCCAACAACAGGCTTCCGAGCCCAGCTTGGTCCAAATCCCCAGCTGCTTCCGCGGACCAGGCTGGAGTGTTGTCTAAGCAGTCACTTGATACAGAGGATGCGAGCCTGGGGGGTGGAGGGGGGATTCTCCGTGCGAGACGCTTATTTGCATTCAAATCACAATAAAAAATTAGAAAGATGTAATTTTGCTTAATGCATTCTTGGATGGGCTGCAGAGATGAAAGTTCCGGGGACTTGCATTTAGATTTGAGCCATCTGCAGTCTTTGGTTATTACTAATAGATAAAGCACACTCATTGTCAAAGAATCTGTGAAAATGTATTTGCCGACTCTATTTGACCCTCTGGTTATAGAAAGATTTTCCTTGTGCTATACATAATTCAACTTTGGATCTTCTGCAGCTTGGGTTTGATTAAAAAAAAAAGTAGACGCGTTTTCCTGCAGTTTATTCTCTAACGTTAAAAATCAATGTCTTGTAATTCATCTACTCTGTCATTAGGCGTCATTGTAAAGCTGTTTCTTCCATCCCCTTAGCAAAGATACCCTGTCTCTAAATTCATAACCAAATGAGAAAAAGAGAGAATGGGGAAAAAAACAGATAGACAAATGAGTAAAATGATATTATTTTTATTTGTAACAGTTTGGATCGTACAACATTCCCCAAAAGCTTGTTTTAAAGCAAATTGGTTGTTTTAACCAGGTACTTACTGGCTTGGGAGCAGACTATCTGAAACATTTTTAAACCTTAGAGGGAATGCACTCTGTAGCAGGGTGTGCTGTTGCTGATCAGTACCACAATCGAACGGTGCCGTCAGAACCTCCAGAATACAGATTCTCCCCATTATGGGAAAACACCACAGTGTGGACCTCACTCTCGTGGCCCACCAGTTTGTGAATTTGTCCAGATTTAAGATCCAGCAAATGGATTACTCCGTTGACACTCGCCTGAGCTAAAACTCGACCTGAAAAAACATGGAAACAGAGGGAGATTTAGCTCAAGCAGTCAGAGTATACAAACCATACACATTTTATCTTGTTTTGACTGTGATTCAACAGACTCATTTTTAAGTTCGGCCCTCATTAAAGATAAACTGAGTCCTATCTATAAAAAGAATTAGAGCCATAATTAAGATACATTTAGAACAAAAGCCTGGAGCTCTATTTGCTTAACTTTCAGAGGTCATTATAAGCCCCATCATTCTTCTTATATTTGTGAATGACAGATCATTTTGAGACGAGATTGAGAGTAATTAAGGGAGTAACTTTATTTTTCAAATGAATATATTAAAATATTTAAAGGAAAAACATTCAAAATGAAAAAATAGAATACATGCCTTGCATAGATAAAACTTTAGGTATTTATTCTAGGAAATTCAAAATGTATCTACCTGTTTTAAATATGTTTATTATAATTCTGCTAAAGCACTGTATAGAACAATAATAGTAGGGATATATATGATTTCAGTATATATTTTGGAGTTGAAATGAAATAATTAATATCTCTACTTCAAAATAACATGATGTTTAACTTAACTTAAATGTCAAAGTTCCTGCAAATTAAAAAATATAAGCTAATCCAAATCTAGTGTGGGAAATCTTCATAATTTTTATGACCTTTTTAGTGAGTAACAAAGAATTAAAATAGCCTAATTTTAATTAATAATTCTATTGAAAAATCCCAGTAGAAAAACTATCTGGGCATTTGGAGGCAAGTAAAGCAGATAGAATATGTTCACCCAAGCTTAGGACATAAATACTAACCATTGGGTTATCTATTCATACTTAGAAGGCATACTATCATCCCAGTAACAGTGTTTAACATTTATTAAACTCTTTCAACATGCTGATACTACACTGAATACATGATGTGAGTCATTCTGTACAATTGATACAAGGACTGAATGAAAGAAGAAATAGCAGCAATTCCATCAAGTGGATGAAGACAGAAGCTTCCTCATGTATGGAAGAAGCTAACAGTGAAACAAATACTTCAAAACTGCAGCCCAGACTTGTAACATCATATTTCCACATCCATATGACACTATATCAGTTATGCTTCTAGACAGATTTTGGTAAGTGATCCTGAAAGGGAGTTTGTCCATTTTGGAGTAAGAATTCAACAGAGCTATCACCATAAGAAGCATGGTGAAATATATGATCACATATCATCCTCAAATTGTCATAGCTGCCTTGGGATTTTAAAACAGAGAAGGGTTTTAAGAGGAAAGTTAAGGATGATAAATACAGCCTATCTGTTGAGGTACCCTCTCCTCAGCTGCTCAATGAAGAAGCTGGGGACATCTCCTTG
>LOEQ01005380.1:0-10734 GCA_001685075.1 Bramus lutescens
CCAAAAAGATGAATATGGTATGTACTCACTCATTTGTGGACTCTAGCCATAAACGAAGGGCATTAAGCCTATAGTTCACAAGCCCAGAGAAGCCAATTAACAAGGTGAACCCAAAGAAAAACATTTATAGATCCTCCTGGAAATTGGAAGCAAACAAGATTGCAGGGCAAAAGTTGTGAGCATGGGGTGGGGGCAGGGGTGGCGGTGAGGTTGGGAGAAAGGGGAGAGGGGAGAGGGAAGGGAGAAGGAAAGGACTGGCAACAGCTTGGGGGGTGGAAGGGTAGAGATGGAGGAAGGGCGGATATAGGAGCAGGGAAGAAGACACGTACATTAATGGATCCATTTTAGAGTTGGTAAGAGACTTGGTTCTAGAGGGGATCCCAGGTGTCCACGGGGGTGTCCCCAGTTGGGTCCTTGGGCAGCATAGGAGAGGTTACCTGAATGGTCCTTGCCCCACTATCATGCTGATGATTATCACAAATATCCACCAGCGATGGATGAAGACAGAGAGAGAGACCCTCATCAGAGGAACAGACTGAGGGCCCAAGGTCCAGTTGAAGAGCAGAAGGAGGGAGAAGACGAGCAAAGAAGTCAGGACCGCAATGGGTTGGTCCATCGACTGAGGCAGTGTGCCTGTTCTCATGGGAGCTCACCAAATCCACCTGGACCGGGTCACTTACTCGTACACTAGTTTGACCTGAGACTAACACCGACTGTTACGGAGCTGACTGAGAAGCCATTGATAAAGGCACCGGTGCTTGTTTTTACGGCATGTTCTGGCTTTTTGGGACCCTAGTCTATATGGATGCATAGCCCCCTAGGCCTGGATGTAGTTGGGGAGGGCCTTGGACTTCCCACAGGGCAGGGTTCCCTGCCCTCTCTCAAGCAGGGTGGGAGAGGGAGGAGAGGGTGTGGGGGAGCTGGAGGGGATTGGGAGGAGGGAAGGAAGTGTAAATAATTGAATGAAAAAAAAAGACAGTAGAGTTGGCTAATTGCTGCTAAATAGCATTGATTCTTTCCAGAGAGCTAATGAGGAAATAGGGTCCTTAACCAGAAGGGTGAGGCTAAAACTGAGTAAGCAATGTAAGCCACTAGAGTAGACCTGGATATGGGTGAACCAGAAGAGGAAACTAAGTAGTTACTGCTGAAGAGCTCAGGAGACATTTATTTTATATTATTTTTGAATTTATGTATATTTGTATTTCACTTGCATGTATGAATATGCATCACCTGTTTGCAGTTCTCATAGAGGCTATAAGAGGGCACTGGACCCCTCATAACTGGAGTTACAGTCCTAGGTAAACTGCTATGTGAGTGCTAGATATCAAACCCAGGTCTTCTGCAAGAGAAATAATTAATTACTAAGCCATCTCTTCTGCTCCTCTAGAGACAAGACCGATCGGCTGCACTAAGTTGAGGGCCCTATCCAAGAATGCTTTATATCCTGAAACTTAGGGGGAAAAACAAAAACAAAACCGATGCATGAGATCCTTGGTCTGCACAATGCTTGGAAGCACCTGAACTCGAATATCACAGGATGTTGTAAAGAAGTATGGAAAGGGTCACACTCTGACACTGTGTGTGTATATGTGTGTGTGTGTGTGTGTGTGTGTGTTCTGGAGTAGGATGTTTTAGGATACTGAATGGGACATGAAATGGGCTTAATGTCTGTTCTTGGTTGCTATTCTGACTGCTGCTTTCCAGGGGTGACTATCTGTTTTCTAAGTAACAGGGTCGATGGCTCCTCCCATTAATGTGGTTTTCAGGTGATGCTTCAAATATGTATAATTCAAGTTTATAAATGCACCTTAGTTTGACATATCTTGCCTCCAGGGATATAATGACAGTCAAAATGAGTTTGGGCTTCAGAGGTGTGAAAGCAGTCAAATAACCAGATGAGAACCAAAACTATTTATTCATAGTTTTCAAATGAGTCAGTTACCACGCTTAAACAAAGATTCAAAGGCAGAGCAAAGGTGAGAAAGCTCTAGTTTGGAAGAAAGGAAGGCTTCACACAAGCTCTAAATGGGAAAAAGGAAGTCTGAGATGGACTAGCTAAGGAAACATGGGCTGTTCTGCATCATTGGTTTGGGAACATATTTGATTTTCTCTGGATGAGCCTCAGGTTGATACAGGAGCATTTCCTGAGTTTTCTGTGCCAGTTGCTCCACTGATTGCTACTTGTCTTTGTCTTTCTAGATTGGTTGCTGGGTCACTGTTTGCTCTTTTTCCATGTTTTAGCTCTGTCCGTTCAGCCTCTCACCAGAGCAGCATCAGCAAGTTCCTCTGGGGCATGAAGCTACTGCACAGGTCACTCTTGGTTTTGTTTTGTGCTACTATTCACTCTACCCTCCTCTATCTTATATAGAGTTATCTTTATTTTAGAATTTTATACATGGGTACTGCATTTACATCATTTCTATGATATCCCCAACTCTTCCTATGTCTCCCTTATTCACTCTCAAATTCAGGACTTCTTTATTGTTATATCTAAATATGTATACATACATACATGTGTGCATACATGCATCTATATAAACACAACCTGCTGAATCCACTTAGTGTTCTTCATATGCATATACATTTAGGAATGATCATGTGGGATTGGATAACTTAACAGGGACTCATCCCTGGGGAAGCATTAATGGCCTTTTGCAGCCATTGTTTTATTGTGAAGAGATAAAGAACAGGGAGGAGTTTGAAAGGCAGTTTCCTTTCAGAAAAGATTCATTGTCTCATGCTGTAAGATGCTCAGAGACCTTTACTTCACAAACCTATGGGTACCTGCCTGTCTTCGGAGTTGTCCCCACTTCTCTTTTGTGCTGTCAGGTGTTTAGTGGAAAATCAGCATAAACTGACTGTAGGCATGTTGGGCCTGACCGAGGAAGAATGTGCTTAATACCATAGAAATTATAAGAATTAGCCAGTATGTACTATCCTGAGCTTAAAGAGAATCTGTATCTGGATCTTGAAGGTAATAAATGCCATGTATACCCAAATCCACTAACTTCAGGGAAGTCTCTTGGTACCTAGGATTTAAAGCTCTATGACAGGATAAGCAACACCAATTATAACGAAATGCTTGAGGTTCCCTGGCAAGGGAAGACATGGAGTGATGTAGAAAGATCTAGAGGATACACCTTTGCTAAAAGCACAAGGATAATGTCTGTGAATAGGACATCAGCATTGCCATGTTCAGTTTTAGGAACTGTAGACTGGAGGTATGGTCACAGAGCTAGGCTCTCTGTTAATGATGAGGACAACAGGACTCTCCAGGTATAGAGGTTGGGTGACAGAAGCCAAAAGGCAGCAAACAACTTCAATAATTCTGAGTAGCTTCATAATGATTGGGGGACAGCCAAGAGAGATTGAATGACATTGATACGGCAAATTTCAACAGCAGCAGCAGCAACAACAACAAAACATCTGCACACAAACAACACACAAAACACATGAAAGATTAGGATTGAGGACATAGGCTTTGTTGTATGGGGTGAGGTCCATTTTTAAAGAAAGAAATTGACACATTCAAGCTGTTAAATTCCTGTGTTGATGCACGCATGTTCAAAGGACCAGCAAATTTTATGACTCCTTAAAATAGCCAAATTTTACTTGTAGATTGAGTCTGCTTTTGCAAGTTGTTGATTTTTAAAAATAGCTTGAATTTAAAGACTCATTAAAACTCTGCAGAAGTTAGAGAATTGCTTAAGAAAGTGTGGGAGCCTAAGATCTGAATACAGAACTGGGGAGAGTTTAGGAGGTGGAAGGCATAAGGCATTTCTGACTTCCAAACACCCTCCTGATCTTCCCTTGTGAAGAGAGTGTCCTTTCTCTCTTCAGTTTGCTGTCATCTCCCTCAGGACCCAGCTTTTCTCAGGTCTCACTCCATCAACCTTATTACTCCAGAGCAGGCAGAACCGTGAAGAACAGAGTGATAAAGCTAAGAAGATTTCAACATTCGCCAAATCATATCAACTAAAAATGGGGAATGTATATGGGGATGACTAATTTGGTTCAGGTAATGAGAAAACAATTCTAAATTTCAGGAAATATTTTAACTTTGTCCATGTAGAATTGTTAAGGCCACTTAGTTGAGTCTTAGATGCTATGGAGCCTGGCATTTAGGGTATTTGAGATGTCTATAATGAAGAGGTAGTAACTCAAGATATAGTAAATCGGACTGTTCAAGCTAATATCAAGTAGTGACCATAGAATTATTGTTATTGTTTGCTTCCTTGAACCCTATGTGCTATATAATGAGATGGCCTAAAAGAGTCAGTTTGCCAAACATCTACAAGTTCCCACAAAGAAACCTTCAAAATTCTTGCAAAATACTCTTGTGGATGATCTATTTGAAATATTTATGAAGTAGAGATATTATCTCAAAATGATACTGACTTAGTAACAAAATGATTGAAGGTCAAGTTAATATGGTTGCTCTAAAATAATATTCAACCAAGTCAGGTATATAAAGGATCTGAGTAGTGCCTAATAAACCTTGAATTGCACGACACTAAACTGGGTGGGTCACTCTTTAAATACACTGTACTTTGATACAGAAACATCAAGTAATTTGCCTGGGTGAATAGCTATGTCTTTTGAATGGAGATGTTTATTGGAATATAGGAAATACTCAGCAGTTTCTTGAGTAATTAAGCTGGTTCTAAATTGATATTAAAACCCTTCATATCTAGAAGAACAGCATTGCTCATTGAGCAGTATGGGAAGTGGGAACATTGGTTAATAAGTGGATTTCAGGACTAAGTCTTCTTCCCAGTGAGTTCAGTATTTCTGTAAAGCCTTCACTTGGTTACTTTTCCACATTGATAAGTGAGTAGTTGGCACAGATTTATTGTGCAACTGGAACTATCATTACAGTAATTAATTAATATACAAATGTAATGGATAAGCTCAATTTCTGCCAGGAGATCTGAAAGACCATCTTGATCTAGTAAATTTTTAAGAAATAGGACTATGTGTTTGTATTGTCCCAGACTCATGCAATGCAGCCTAATCTTAATGTGATGGTATTTTGATGCCAAGAACGTGGGAGGATATTAGCTCATGATAACATTAATGCTATTAAAATGGGATACACAGGGATATGATCTGTTTCTACCAGTGTTTTTCTTTCTTAAATCAGGAAAAACACTTGAATCACCATAAGGGACCATTGCTTGTAGGATAGTAAAATTGTCTCTAAATCATGAAATGTATCCTTCCTTAGCAGATTTGTCAGCACCTTGGCCTTGGAGTTTTCATCCTCTAGAACTGTGAGAATAATGGTGGTGTTTATTGGTTATAGCACTGCAAAATGACTAATAGAGGAGGTATAGAACACAGCATACCATTGCATGCACCGTTAAGCTTTGTTATTATAAAACAATGTAGAGTAAGATTAGAGAAAAGAAAAGGAACATGATGCAAAACCAGAAGCAAGTTTGTAGAGTGCTTTCCAATTGGAGTCACAGAGGACAGCCTCAATTTACCCCGTAAGGAGTCATGACAATACATGTGAAATGTCACCACCAACAATACTCCTTAGAAACTCCATACCCATTGTATAAGTAGGGTTTATTCATGTAGTCAGATTTTATTTGGCATACACCAAAATTCCAGCCTTCCATAAGGAAAGCAATCATTCGGCATAATCCATATTGCTTACACTAAGACTTTAGGAACAGTGATTTTTTCCCCCTAATTCATTACAGAATAGTAAGAAACGTTTTGAAATGTAAGATTCCAGATGCTAGCCAAGAGGAAACACCGCAAACAAGTTTTCTGAGGCATCCTCCGACCTGCTGTGTATGCACTCTTTCCTGTGCATGTAGAGATCAACAAAGGGAAGGCACGCGCCCAGAGTAGGGGAGAAATGAGTCCTGCTATCGGCACTCTTGCTCGTTCCTGCTAATTTAATCTGCCTTTTGTCCTTTGAAGAAGATGGATGAGCCTCGGAAAATAATGGAGAGTTACTGAAAATATAATCAGATTGAGACACTTGTGACAGCTGTGCCTCCAGATGCAGGTTCTGTACCAAAACAAATCATCAAGATTTTGTACAAATATCAGCATGGAAAAAATGTATTGCTTTCTTTACCCCATCAAGCAAGCAACTACAGAAATATTTGGTTTTCAATTAAGAAGACAACAATCCTTTAATCTCTCTCCCTTTGTGTGTGTTTGTATGTCTATATATGTGTCGTTATGTGTCTGCAAGTGTTCATATATGTGTATTCATGTACGTGTGTGTGTATGTGTGTTTGTGTGTGTATACATGGGTATGTGGAGGTCAGAGGTGGATATCAGGAATTTTCATCAAATGCCTTTTGCTTTACTTTTTGAGACATGGATATTTCTGTCTTTGCCTCTTTGGTGCTGGGATTGCAGGAGAATTACAGCACACTTGACTTTTATATGAGGGCTAGCAATTTAAACTAAGGTTCTCAAGCTTTTGCAGCTAAGACTTTATTAAGTAAATCATCTCGCCAGCCCTAATTCTTATGTGAAGTCACAATTACTCCAATTGTAGTTTGCAGGAATTCAACGGTCTCATTGGACAAGGCACTCTGTGCACCCATGACAAACATGATATTGTTCTAGCAGAATCTGGGCACCATGAACTAGCAGATTGCCTAGAGCCTTTGGTGAAGTCTACATGTGAAAAAATTGAGTGAAAGAGCACACACACAGAGACACACAACACACACAACACACACTCACATGCACTTCTGATATTTTTATGAAGTTATGGAGAATTGAGCTTTCAAATGTCTTGGTTTTTCTTCTCACTTGGCACTGAATGGCATTGCTATCAGTAGTCATCTGTGATACACTGAAATTTTGAAATAAATGGAAGCTAGTTTGATGACCTAGCATTTTATTTCTATGTATTCTCATAAGGGTTATACTTTTAAACACATTTATTATTTTGAAGCTGTTGGGAATAAAGTATGAAGTTGCTAATTTGTTCTTTGAGATTTTCATACATGCATGCAATGTATTTTGATAACATAGGTCCCGCATTTCTCCCCCAACTATTCTTAGATCCACTCTCACCGCATCTCCCTCCCAATTCCATGGTTTTTTTCATAGCCCAATGAAGCCAATCAGGTGTATGGCCATCGACTGGAGCCTGGCCAACATAACTGGAACAACTTTCCTGAAGAAAACAAACTCCCCACCTTACCCAGGTAGCCAAAGCTCCTGAATTGTCGGGGCTGAGGGAGAATTTTTTGTGTGACTCCCACGCCCTTGACTAGCTTGATCTTTTGTAGGTCTTGTGTAGCTAGCCTGTCTGCATGATTAATTCCCCTTATTGTCTCACATAGCACTTTTGTGAAGTTCTTTTAGTCACATGTTAAATCTTGTTATCCTGTGTTTTAGTTACTTAAACTATATAATTTCACATTTCTCATGCAAATCCATGCTGCCTTTTGTATCATTTATCCATAGCTATCTTCATTTCACTAAATTTGTGTCCAGTTTTTTTAATGCTCTGCTTATGCCATCTGCTTTGTTTTTCTTTGAAATAACTATACTTTTAATGGTTATTTACAAAGTCAGGTTAAATTTTCAGTTATCCTCTCGTTTGTTGTGCCTATTTAATTTTTTTTAAATTCATCTTTATTTATTTATTTTTATTTATTTAATTTTCCAATTATGTTATAGGTAGTTACTTTATTTTCTTTATCATGCAGGGTCTACATATTAAACATAGCTGGCTTGTTGATTTTGTTTCCCCTGACATCAACTTGCTTTCCCCAAGCAGATAATATCTCATGGTAAATTCATATTTGTATGGTCATAATCTCTGGAAATCTTGAACTGGAATTTTAAGCAGACCAGGAATTTTTCTCTAGAAAATTCTCTTTCTTCCTTTGTGAAGAATATCAATACTAACTTTTAGTTTTCTCAGGTTGAAATCCTTTTATCACATGTTCTGTTTTATTGTTTAACATTAAGGGTCTGTTTCTTTTTTAATACAATGTTACTTTGGTCTTTGATTCTATTTCTCCTCATCAGACTTTCTTTCAATGACTATTTTAACATTAATGGTGGAGTTTCCCATAAATATTATTTTAATAATAAACTAGTTCATTAACTCTCTATTCAGCACTCTTTCCATTCTTAACATTTGCTTTTCAATTTTCAAGTTTAGCACTTAGATCTGAATTTAAATTTATATTCTATATCTTAAATGTCACCACAGGACCTTCATCCAGAAACTGATAGAAACTGCGGGCAGAGACCCGCAGCAGAGAACTGAACTGAGCTCCCAAAGTCCAGTTGAAGAGTGGGAGGAGTGAGAATATGAGCAGAGAGGTCAAGACCATGATAGGGACACCCACAGAAATAGTTTAGCTGCACTAATGAGAACTCACCTACTTATGCTAGACAGGGAAGGAACCAGCATAGGACCAAACTAGGCGCTCTGAATGTGGATGATAGCTGGATGGCTGGAGCAGACTCTGGGGCCACTGGCAGCAACACCGGGATTTGTCCCTACTGTTTGTACTGGCTTTTCGGAAACCCATTTTCTTTGGATGGATACCTTGCTCAGCCTAGATATAGTAGGGAGGGTCTTGGACCTTATCCAAAGCAATGTGCCTTACCTTCTCTGAGGAGGGGTTTGGAGGGTTAAGGGCAGGGGGTAGAGGGAAGGAATGTGAGGAGGTGAGAGAGTGGGAACAGGGATTGGTATGTAAAATGAAAAAAGATTGTTTTTTTTTAAAAATAAAATAAAATAAATTATCTATAAAAATAAATTGGTGCATGTGGCTTCATTACCTTAACTGATTAAATTATGACAAAACTAATGCACATGGCAAATAAATTTTAAATAAAAATTTATAATCTATTTCACCTCACATAGAACTTTTTGGGTAATTTTAGAGCTGTCTTATTTTTATCTAGTTTTTTAGTGTTGGTGTATGTCTTTGTATTGAGGGGGTGGCTGTAGGTACCTGTGTGCTTGCATGCAAGACTGCACATGGCATGCCATGAGTGTGGATTTCAGAGAACAAGTTTGGGCAGTTGGTTCTCTGCTTCCCAGCTGGGTTCCAGGTATAAAATTAAGGTAGCGTTAGGCTTCTATAATTGGCACTACGTGCCGAACTGTCCAGGTAGACCACAGAGTAGCTTTTTAAAGGGCAAGATACAACTTACCATTTTAAAACCAAAAGTAGAAGCAGTATGTGCAGATTTTTATAAATATCTGTACATACCTTTCTACAGGTTATAACATTTCCTAAAGTCAGAATCATTGAATTATACTGTATCATACCTATTTACCCTATCTTTCTTCTGTCTCATTCCAATTGTCAATAAAAAATAGGTGCTTTTGTTTTCATAAAAGTGAAAATAATTATTTATGTAAGATGTTTGTTGGATATTTCACTCCTGACATCTTTCCTAGGACTTCATAATCAATGATGAGATCAGTAATAATAAACTTCATCACATTCACATAGGCCTCAATGGATGTTTTTACCTAGAGTTTAGGTCTAGGATCCCTTTTTAATTGCTATGTGATCCTGGACAGGTGCCTACTATATCTGAGCTGCAGTTTTTGAAGCTAACAGAAAACAATATAAGTGAGATGTTTTGATGTGATGAGAGAGGATAGAATAAAACCTCTAGTGAGGGTCAGAACTCTGGGCTCCAGTGAGCCTATCCCCCATCTTCTCCATATCCTGGTTAGAAACAACCTGTGCAGTGTTGGTGTTCTGTGATTTCTCACCCCCTCTACCACTTACAGAGGAAATGTGACAAAGTTTAATCTGTTGGAATTAGTTTTACCTTTTAGGAAGAAAAGATTATTTGTCTCATCAGATGTCACCCTATGGAGCTGCAAGGATTTGCTTTGGTTTCCATCATCCAAGTTCATTTCCTTCTAAATTATGAATGGCACTTGAAACAACATGGGATGCTGTCAATTTCAGTAGGGTAGCAATAGCTAATAAGGCAGTCTACTGTCTGAAACCAGGTAAGAAACAACTGTAATAGTGACAACATTTGCAATTGTTTGCAAAATGAAATATTGGTTAATATTTTAAAGTACAATGAGGCCTGAATTTAGGAGCAGGATATGAAATTGAAATACTCCTCTCTTTTCATGCCCTTTCATGCTGTTTTGGGCTTTCTTCTCTCTTTTTGTCTTTCTTTTCTGTCTTATTTAAGCATTTTTCCTTGTCATTCTTTCCACCTTCTCAAACTTCTTTTCTTTTGAAAAGAGGAAAATTTAAAATGAGCTTTATGCATTATGATCCTCTACTGACTTTGTGTTGTGAAATGTGGGTGTTCCTATTTCACAAAATTGAAATTTCAAATGTAATAGGGTCTTGAAAATTAACAAAATATCTAAAAATACAAAAGCAACACTGAAAACAACAAATATAAACCCTTCATCGGGTGGTGCTTAAAAGTTGTATCTTTAGCAATATTGCTTGTACACACATACAAAAGGTGAAATAATTATAGTCTCTAATTAATTTCATTCAGGTAACAATTGAATCAAGTTGTTCAAGCAATTAGAATTTCCCAGGACCTGTGCTCCCAAATGGAGGAACAAAGATGAAAAAGTCACAGCCATGCCCTGTTTCGCGTGTGGACACAGACAAAATTTAATTACGCAGCAGTCATGTGCTAAAGGAGAAATTAGCTCCATTGTAAATAAGGCCCTTCAATTTCTTCTTTCTTTCTTTCTTTCTTTCTTTCTTTCTTTCTTTCTTTCTT
>LOEQ01005380.1:19442-30804 GCA_001685075.1 Bramus lutescens
GTTGCAAATGACATAAATTTCTTTTGTAAGGCAGAATAGAGTTGCATGGTGTACGCATCATATATTCTTCGTCCATTCATCCATGATTAGGTTTCTATTCGACTAATGTGCAGCAATAGTGAGATGGGGACATTCTCTTCACACATTAATTTAAACTATTTATATGCAAACATGAGTGACATTTCCAAGCTATCTGGTTATTTTAGTTTTAGTTTTATAGCAAATTTTAATTTTAATGACGGTTGTACTAATTTGTATCCCCCTCAGAAATGTATATATTTCCCCTTTTCTTCCTGTTTATGCTAACACTTTTCTTTTACCCGTTTATTTCTTTTCTATGGTAAATAAGAACTGAACCATGGGAATGATAGACAAGCACTCTATCACTGAGTTACATACCTAGCCCCTTTCTCTATTTTAGTTTTGGGAAAGGATTTCCCTCAACTCTCTAGGCTGACCTTGAGCTTGTGATCCTTCCACTTCAGCCTCTTCCTTAGTACCTAGAAATACAGACCTGCAGTACTAGGCTAGCTCCTTTATCCTATCTTTTCATAACAACCAATCCTGGCAGGCATGAAATAGCATTCCTCTGTAATCTTATTTTGCATTCACTTGTGTATGTGTAGAACTTTGCTGAGTGAGAAATGTCTCTTTAGGTCCTTTGCCAATTTTCAAATTGTATTGCTCTATCGCTGTTTTGTTATTTGAGTTCCTCAGTTATTTTGTATATTCTTTTTACATGTCATGTGATGGGCACCTTTTATTCCCACTGTGAAGATTGGTTCTTCACTTTATTAATTGCTTCATTTGCTGTGTAGGAACTTTTTAGTTTGAAGCAATCCTTTTTGCACATTTTGTTGTTTGTGCCATAGGAGTCATATCCCCATAAATTGTGTCCAATCATCATTTAATGTCTTCTCCTAATTTGGGGTTGTTTTTCTGTTCTTTCCTTTTATCTCCTTGATATATAATGGTAGATTATTTACTTGAAATCAATAGCGTGTGTGTGTACGTGTGTGTGGGCATATGTATGTGTGTACATGTGAATGCATGTCTTTGTGATAGTGCTTGTGATGTGTGTATACATGGGTGTTGAGGTCAGAGGTTGATGCCAGGTGTCTTTCTCAATTTTCTACATCCTATTTTTTGAGATTGTAATTCTCTCTGGATCTGAAACTCACCACTTAGCTAGGCTGACTGGCCAGTGAGCACCAGAGACCCTCCTGTGTCTTATAGAGCTGGGGCTGTGTGCCTGGCTTTTATTTTGGCACTGGGGATCTGATACAGATCTCCATACTTGCACAGCAAGCACTTTATCCATCGAGTCATCTCCCCAGCTGCAAATCTTGGATATTTATAAGCAGTCTCAATTTTCAAATATTTATGAAGTTTCCAAGATCCCTCTTGCTGTTGATTTCAAGATCTGCGCTATTATGACTTAAGACACTTGAACTGATTTTCATAAATTTAAGTTTAATAACATTTATTTTGTAACATAACGTAGGAGCTGAGAGCTTTTCTTTGCATGTACTTGACAAGTTTCATAATACTTTGTCTTTACATTGATGCTTGAGAATATAGGAAAAATGCCAGCTCTACCAGCATTGGAAGATGGGGATAGGTTTTTACTATTGAGTCTAGCTCGGGATTCTGCTAGTGTGTGGTCTTACTTTGGTGTCATATTGAGCTCAGCCACTGTCTGTTCACTAATGTTAAATGGAACTGACCCAGTAAGACCCCCAGGCTGGATTCTGTCTCATGCAGCAATACCAAGTAGGTTATGTTATAGCCTTTGGCAGATCAGAATTTTAAGTTATTTTTCCAGTTGGACAGAATATGGTTTGTAATTTGTCACTGAGCAAAGAAAGCTCTGTATTGGGCAATGAATGTGAGCAAGACTTCAGGGTCACTGCTTAGCCACTTGGGTAAGGTAAGTTCAGATAATGTTGTTCCAACATTTATTTTTATTTTTTATTCTATTTTTGAGATTAAAATATAATCAAATTATTTCCCCCTTTCCTTTCACCCCTCCAAACTATTTTATATACCCATTTTTTACTCTCTTATAAATGAATGGACTTTTTCATTAATTGATGTTATGTGCATGTATGTATATGTATTGTTAGTTAACCCTAAATATGATCCATCCATATTTAGGGTGAGATATGCTCTTGCCTTTAGGTCTATGGTAAACTTAATCAGAACACCAAGATTTGGAGCAGTCATGTTGCTAACTTACTGGGATGGGAAAGAGAGAGAGAGAGTCTCAGATACTTTTCCACTTACGCTGGGCTTTTGATCTTGGGATGCCTTAGGGAAAGGATGAGACGGGACAAGAAACATGACTGGAGACTCAAGTCTAGCAGACACACACAGACTTGCTAACTGTAGACACGTGCAGTGGTGAGACTTTGCAACACGGTGCCTTTGTTGTGTGAGGGGGGGGGCAGCCGCTAGATCTGCATATCACTGTTCCTTCTCTTATGATTGGTGGTCTCGTTGAGAAGATGTTCCATTGCTTCCCATGTAGTAAGACAAGAAAGATCCTTCCATGAAAGGTACTAAAAGGCTGGAAAATGTAGTTTCTCAGTCTCTGGCCCCTTAGGTCTGAGGGAGTGTTAGGTTGCAGTGCTGGGCTGGCCTGGGTAATCGGAGACAGAGAGGGCAGCCACTCCTCGGACCCTTCAAACGCGAAATTTCTCTGTTGGAGATTTGAAGACGGTATCTCAGCCTCAACCCAACAACATTTCTGTTTTATTTTTGGATAGTTACTAAAAGAATGCTGTAATGAAAGTTGGAGTTTGATGCTGCCTCGTCTACTGCCTTCCTGTCAACACTTCGATGCATTCTTTTCCCTTCTATGTTAACTGGTTTATTTCTTTTAACGGCAGGTCCATGCGAATACACACAAAAATGCTATAGTTTCTTTACTAGTGTTTGCTCGAAGTTATTTCCTGTACAAAGACTTTAGTTTGCTTGCTTTTTCTTAGCAATAAATTACACGGAATTATTTTATTACTATAACTTACATCTAACACAACCAGAAGCAAATAATAGAGTGATTATTAATGGGGAGTGGAGATCTGGCCTTTGCAATGGGTTCCTCTCACTGTAAATTTTCAGTTAACCTAAAGTTCAGGAAAAACTTTTTAGATGGTACCTTTATGTATCTGCAGGTGACATTAATATTTTCTATACACACAGTAATCTTTAGTTACATTTTATGAATCAAAATTGAAAGATGTATTCAGTTCATCAGGCATTTTATTTTTCTTTCCTACTACGTATTATGCTAAGAGCATTTCTATCTATGTAAGTACTTTTGGAGTAGGAATTTATTTTCATATTTATAATTTAACATGAACTGTCATTATATTTTGAGGTTGTAAGTGATGCTTTTTGCATTTTTTTGCATCAACGAGCAAGGTTTTCAAAACATAATTACTGTGCAAAATCATAAATGTACATGTAAAAAGTAGAAATTGTCTTAGAAGTGCAATTTTAAATCTAAGAGATTTAACTAGATAAAGTTAAGTATCAAAGTGTTTTTTTCCATAGAAAAAAATTTTAATTGAAACTTTCCACCTCCTCCCCTCCTCCCAATTCCCTCCCCCTCCCCCCCTCTCCGGTCCAAAGAGCAGTCAGGGTTCCCTGCCCTGTGGGAAGTCCAAGGTCCTCCCCCCTCCATCCAGGTCTAAGAGGTGAGCATCCGGACAGACTAGGCACCCACAAAACCAGTACATGCAGGAGAATCAAAACCCAGTGCCATTGTCCTTGGCTTCTCAGTCAGCCCTCATTGTCCCGTGCTTGGCTGTCACTAATAGACTTCATCTCTGGGCAGTGACCACAGCCAAAAGGTTTTCCTGTGCTAGTGCTTATCTATGGGCTTGAGCTCAGCTCCCCCTTGACTCCTGTCGGTGAACTAGAGGTGGCTTTCTCATCACACATTCTAACATGGTTCCCTATGTGGTTCCTAAAGACCAAGTCTTTTGTCTTCGCAAGCCTGTACCTCATTCATCCCTGTTCCCATATCTCCTGGATTTGCTTCAAACTGTGATTTTTTCCCCAAATCTAGTCATGTGGCATTAAGTCTACACCTGCCTCCTCCAGACCTCCCTTTGCTATTATCAGACTCAAACAATTTTCATGTAGTCATATTTGAAAAATGCCCAATTCTTCTTACATTTCTACTATGATTGATCTAACTTTTTCAGAGGCAATGGCCAGAGCGAGTGATATTAGGAGATGAAAAGAATCAAAAGATACCTATTAAGTTTTCAAGATTTACTGCTAAAATCAGCTTCCTTGAATATTCTTAGAGACTTTGTCTTGTGAGACTCAGACGATGGGAGGGAAGACTAAGATTCCATCTTCAGTGTCTTCAGGTGGGTCATGCAGAATACAAACCTAGGTCTGATCATGTGCATAATGAGACAGATAAAGAGACTTAGGGAGGGAAGCCCTAGTAGATCCAAACGATAAGTTTTGAGGGCCTGCAAAAATCATTTGATGAAAAAGTTATTACTTTTAAAGCTTTTTATTTTTATTTTATGTGCATAGGAGTTTTTGCATTATATGCATGTATGTATTTGCACCACATGAATGCTTGTTGCCAGCAGAATCCCAAAGAGAACATCAAAGTCCTTGGAACTAGAGTTACATATGGCTGTGAGCTACCACCTTGGTACTGGGAAATGAACCTGGATCCTCTGCAAGAAGAGCAAGTACTTTTAACACTGAGTCATTTCTCCAGCCACAAAGTCTCTGTCTCTGTCTCTGTCTGTCTCTCTCTCTCATACACACACACACATACACACAGAGCAGGAGAGATGGAGAAAGAGGGAGAGAAAGTGGGAGGGAAAGAGAGAGACAGACAAATAAACAGAGAAAGAGGAGAGAGAGAGACAGACAGAGAGAGAGAGAGAGAGAGAGAGAGAGAGAGAGAGAATAAGGCTAAGGCTATAATTCTTCCATCCAGCACAAATATAACCATGGGGTACACCAGATAATGGAGTGGAGGGGTATGTGAGAACCACATTATGGAAATATTTATCTTTGGCTTCATTAGAGGCCACCAACAGAGACTATTCAGAATCATTTTCTTAATTTTGAAAGTTGGAATATTCAGGTCTAAATCATAGTTTCTCTTTGCTAGACAAAATTTTCAACTGATTCTCATTACTGGATTTCAAAACCAAATGACCAAAGAGAGTTGCAATTTTTAGATGCATAGGTCTTTTCTAAAACTATTGAAAATATCCATAAAAACATTTAAAATCCACTCAGCATTATATATATATGTATATATATATATATATACATATCAAACTTTTAATTTTATGCAACCAAACTGGCCATTCTATGACAAATAACAACATCAGCTACTTTTTATTTTAGTTTACAGAATTACAAGTGTCATCCAGAATTAATATCTCTGCAGATCTTTTGGATGTTAGGAGTGAGTGTAATAATCTTAAAGCTATTATCACAGAGGAATACTCTAAGTCATTTGGATCCTATTATCAATGTGAAGAAAGTAAGATCTAAGGTCAGCAACCTGGATATATAGACATGTAATGACAACCCAACACTCTAAACTTGAATTCTGTCTACTACTATGTTTTAAACAGGAATAGTTCCTTTTGTTTGAATGCTATTTAAAAATAATGTGTCAGTAAGTCTCATAGGATATCATAAAATAAAGCAAATTTTCTAAATAAAACAACCCATTCGTTATAGCTGTTACAATATGTGCATGACTCTGTTAGCCTAGGTTTCCTTTCCATAAAATTCAGAAAAAGCAAATCTGAAATGCATGGTGATACAACAAAGTAAAAAATAAACACTACAGGATAACATGCTTAAAATGATAAGTTTTAGGTGATATGTATTTTCCATAATATAAAGCCATTGATAATAACAATTATGCTTCTAAGAACTATTAGGTAGTGAAAAATGAGCTTTTCTGCCTTAAGCCTAGGAAAACTGTGAAATGTGATTTGCTTTTGATGTTTTCTACCTTATCTTTTGTTTTCCTAGAGCTGTCATCATTTGTACATTGTGTTCTTTCTTCCGAGAACATTATATTTTAATGATTTACCCAGACCACACTTTCCTGAATGCATCCTGAGCTCTGGGTTATCTGACACGCCCCACTTTTGTCAATATTATAAACTTATGACTTCTCATTTTCTCAGGAACATAACTGAGACCAACTTTCAAGACTGATATTTTTATTCTGTTGTAAAAGATTGACTCTATGAGAGATTCTTCAGAATTTCCTTAATGATCAAATCGAGGGCTGTGCAAACTGACTCACAAGATAATTAGGGATTCCAGGAAATCTTTAAAACACAACATGGAATCATTCTCCCTCTTTGACGAGTGGAGGTTTGACCTTAGGGTTCATAAAAGTAAAAGCAAAAAGACGAGTTTCAGAAGTTGAAAGGAACACACAGGAATTGGACAAAATGCCTGTGTACTTGCTGATCATTATGTTGTTTCAATGTGCTTTAACCCACACAATGTGTGGTAGCTGTATTAGTAGTAGTCTTCATAGTGGCAGATTTGAATATAGCAAATAGCTTAAGATTTGAGTGCCGAGTCACATATTGAATTAGAAAACTAAACAGCCACAATTCTGTGAAATTGACAAAATCGTTTAAAATGTGCAATTCAGTGCTGGTGGGAAAATGAATACTTACGAAAATTTTGGATGCCTTTGAATAATCCAGTAGCTCACGATTGCTTTTTCAAACAAAATTAGATGAAAATGTGTGCTGATTAGATTCATTTTATAACAAAAGAACCCCATTGAGACTATTCAGAGGGAAAAGGTGTTTTGTTTAGCTATTTTTCTCTAGTTTTAACATGCCCAGAAATCATCATTACCTCTAGGCAAAAAAGAACAAAGAACTTAGCAAAAGAACATCAACTCAGCAATTGTACTGAAGGTTGAAGGTAATCTCTTCCTATTAAAACAATATTTGTCACTTCTGTGAGAATTTTTGCACATAACTGCTAAAGTATGGAGATTAAGAGAGCTGTTTTTAATTATGGATCATTGTAAAATTTGTTGGAAACCAAAATAAAATTTGAAAAATGGAAAATATTTATGCAAATATGTTCTGAGTTGAGTGGATAACATATAATTTTGTGTTAACTAATGAAAAGTTTATGTTCTGAAAAATATATTGTTAAATAACATCTGTGACGATCCTAGCATATAGTTGTTTAAACAAAGATATTATAGTTTATTGTCTATGCACAATGGGCTAGTTGAAATAATCACATTCTATCTGCCCTCAGTCCTTGCCTGAGTAGTGGGCATGTGGTATAATGCTGTACATTTATACAACTGACTGGATAATTAGTTCAGTGTTTGTGCAACCAGATGACTTAAATATTTCAGAGGTCTTGTAAAATCCCAAGTTTAATGTGGCATAATTCTTAGCCTAATAGAATTTTTGATTTTTTATAGAATGGTGTCAACTATCTGTAAAAGGGTTACTTTCTTTGGGTGGCTAGAATTAATGATTTTTTCCTGTAACTTTAATAAAAATAGCTTAAGGACTAAACTAATTAGGCCTCAGAGTAGGTCTTTAGGAACTGGAAATAACAAGACAGAGTTCCAGTCTTGACCCATCCTTAATAACTCTACAAACTTATTTAAGTTACTTGATATCTAGAAGACATCTCAGATTTCTCTTCAGAAAATGCTGTTTTTTCTGAGGCTGCTGAGGATCAAAACTGTTAGATTGGGGGAATGCTTATTGCAGAATAAATGACCCCTATGCTCACTGAGTATTCTTGCTAGTGTAACAGAACACTGCTCTTTAGCAAAGTTTTCCAAATTAAGGAAGCTAGGAGTAAAGGCATAAAGCACAGTATTGATAAAAAGATATTTCTACGTTACCTTTTCATTCCCATAAAAGATGTCCAGAAAATGCACCATATACATGGCTATGATTAAATCATGTTTACATCTTAAAACATGATTAAATGAAAACCATTGTTTTTGTTTGTTTGTTTGTTTGTTTTCACTGAGCTGTCAGGCAGTATCTGAAAACTGGCAAGCATATTTGCTCCTACTATGGCTAATGTAACTAGGGAAGAAATGCACTCAGCAGAGTTGAGGTTGTTTAGTGGTAGTAGTTTAAGCATAAGCATTGCTGTGACACTTACAGCTAGGGAAGGGGCTATTTACATTTGAGACATTGGACTTTTTAGGTCATGACATTTCTTGACATTGCATAGTAGAATAAAGAATAGTAGCCTACTCATTTTTAAGATAACAAACAACAACAAACAGCAACCAAAACCCAAATCCTCATATCATCCTGTTACTCTTAAGCTTCTCCAATTAGTTGTATCTAAAGGGGAAAGGGTCTCAGAAATGCCTCTTCCCTGATAAAAATAACAGTATTTATCCCAATGCTGAGATTCAATCAAAAGGCAGCTTAATTCCAGAGATGCATACTAGAGACATTTGACTTTCAATCAGGGAGGCTTTTATGATTACTTTTTGAAATCTAAAATTCTGCTATCACCAGGTATCATGCAAATCAATATTTAGATGAAGATAGAAATGTAACAGTAACCATTACATCTTATGGTACCCCAAGATTTTAAAATGTCATTATGCGTATGTTATTAGATCCTCACAGTAGTAGTTTGAGAGACACAAGGTGGGCTGTTGATATTTTAATTTTACAAGAAAACACAAAAGCTTCCTGAAGGATTTGGTCAAGTCACTCACTTAATGGAACCCCAAATTCACAGTGGTCCTATGGCCCTGTGAACCCTTCTTTCTCTTTGAGTGCACAAAGTCTTGTATGTTGGTAATTTACTAGAATGTCATGTGCAAAAGGATTTACGTGAGTAGAGTTCGAGCTGTGAAACAGTCTTTTCTGCTAACCTTGTAAAATCTGAATCTGATAGTCTTTAATACAAAAGAAAGGAAATTGTGAAAAGAATAATTTCTTTTTATTGCTCATTAGGCCAGAATTATGAAAGGTGTGACTTTGAGGCTGGGCTCGGCAGCATGACACAAGATCAGATTCTATTACCCTGGAAAAGAAGAAGTGGGCTCATTGGTCCTTCACCTCCATTCTGGGACCACAATGGCAACATATCTGGTAAATGCTTTGAACTTAATTTTGTTTCAGTTACATGATATGCTTTGTAGTCTACACCATTGATTTGTTATCATATCAGTTACTCAGAGTTAATTCTCTCAAGGAAGATTCAGTCATCATATTTCTATGCATGAAATGATAACTTTGATAACACTCAACACTTTGTTACCCTTCCTTCTACACGTTTTTTTCTTCGTCCCTTGACTTTCATATTCTATCGCTCAGTCAATATTCCACATGTGACTGAAAACATGACTTCCTTGACTTTGCAAATTTGGCTTATTTCACTTAACATGATATTTCAAATTCTACTAATTTTTCTGAATATGGGATGATTTTCTTCTCTATGGTCAAATCAAATACCACATTTTAAAAACAACTCACACATATATGGATACTCAGACCCATTTTATAGCTTGTCTATTGTTAATAGTGCTTCAGTAAACATAGATATTTAGGCATCTCTACCTATCTAGATTCTATTTCTTCGAGTATATATACTTGAATAGAATAACTGTATAATGCGACAGTTCTACTTTTAACTTTTCAAGAACCCTCTTACTGATTTCCATAACTTACCAGACTAGTTTCTGTGCTTGAACATACTATTTTCCTTTATCGCTTCATTGGCTTAACTGTTAGCTTGTTCCTTGTAATTGATTAGGTAAGTAGAATCTTTGTTGACATTCTTTCATGAAATTTATGTTTTTTGATCCCTTAAAATATTTCTGATTCTAAATGTAGCACAAGTTTTTACATTCAAATTCCTGGCATTCCAACAGGTCTGTTTAGCTAACAGTTGGTACACTGCAAACTCTTTGGATGCATTTGGGGAATTGTGAATCTGAACACGTCAAGACTACACAGATTAAATGGTTGAATGTCTTTACTTTGGTAGGACTAATTTCAGCTCTGCCTGATAGCGCTTTGGTGCAAGTCTTTCTCTGTCCCACCAGCCAACTTCCAAATCATGACATGGAGGTTTACTATTAATTATGAAAGCTTGGTCTTAGCTTAAACTAGTTCATAACTAGTTCTTATAACTTAAATTAGCCCGTTTCTATTAATGTATGTGCTACCATGAGGCTTGTGCCTTCTATCTCTCCTTTTATGTGTCTTGCTTGTTCTCCATCTCTCAGGGTCTCCTCCTTCTTCTCAGCATCCTCCTTGCCCCCCAAATCCTACCTAGCTCTTGGCTGCTCAGCTTTTTATTTAAAAAAATCCAAGTGATACATATTCACAGTGTACAATAAGATTATTCCAGAGCAGTATTTGCCTACTCAGAATTACTTGATAATTCTCCTTCTAGCTTTGGAGATATTTCTGGGGGTTGGACTTTCATTCAGTTCTTTATTCATTACCTAAATAACTTCATTCATCCAACATTATGTGTTTAACTTACATCAAGTAATTGATTACTGCACATTAGAATGAGCAAAATCCAACCCCATACATGCGTTCAACTAGTCTGTTTCCACACATTATGAATAAAGTTAACACATTTTTCTGGTGTTACTAAAACCTACATTTTAAAAGAAATAGGTGATACTTTCATTAAATAAAAACAATGAAATATCCAGTACTGGATATTGCTGTGGATACCATTTAAAGCAAGCAAAAACTCAATATTTATATAAACATAAACATTAGACTTGTGGATTATAATGGACATCTCATTTCCTAGTTATTTTTGTGTCTCAGTTCCCTGAACTTTAAGAGCAGGAATAATGATGCTAAGTACATAGAATTATTTTATGAGCAGCATAGACTTAGGAACTAAGTTACACATTGTTGTTAAAGTTTATCATAAATGGTCTGGTACTCAACAAAAGGCAGATGTTCCCATTTTTGGATGACATTAGTGTTATTATCAAGATACAATTTCGTATATTTTGGCTTTCATGTAAAATATTTTTGTTTAGAATCTTTAATTATTGTTTAGGACAAACCAACTTTATTGCAACAAAGCCACAGTTTCACAAATAGGACCAACTATTACTATGATATAGTAACCTCACTAGGTTATGATGGGCTTAATCATGGCAGAGCTTGATACTTGCTGACTTTGAGGCATAGGGTGTTTTCATTGCAACGTCATTCAAATTACTTATTTAGAACATTTCTCTTTTGGTGCTTTCCCCATACTCTTCATTGTGCTTATAGGCTCTTTCGTGTGTGTGTGTGTGTGTGTGTGTGTGTGCGTGTGTGTGCGTGTGTGTGTGTGT
>LOEQ01005380.1:30851-71262 GCA_001685075.1 Bramus lutescens
CCTTATTCACAGGCACAGTGGCTGCTTTTTCTCCAGTAGTATATTATGTACTCTTAACCTACCCCATTCTGGATCTTGAGCTAGGTAACTTGAGATGCTCTAAACCTGTGTTTTTATCTTTTTGTTTTTTAACCTCTACTTCCTTTTCTGCTTAATTTTTCTAATGGTAATGTTTTTATAGTCTAGTGAAAGAGATAAAATAAGACAGTTTACCTAAAATTGATTCTTTTAAACACATCATATGAGTTGATTTAAAATTCTTTGAGTCAGAGTTGATAAAATGTTGAGCTTATCCACCAGCTAGCTGTACATGTTCAGTTTTTTTCCATTTAAAAATTATATGATAATACTGCAAAAGACCCAGTGAAAAGAGGCTAGTTACCCCTGGCATAACTTATTGAAGGATGATGATCTTAATAGTAGCCATGAATCATTTATAAGTATAATTAATTTTAAATTGTGAATAGTCCCTAGTAATATTTTTGAGTAAAGAATGGTTTTTACTTTAGATATTAAGTTCTTGAAAATATTTATTAGAAATTGTCTTAGAATCTTGTCTCCATTTCCAAATCCTTGGTTTATAAGTACTAATGAAATTTTTTGATTAACTTACTCTTGAAGTAATTTGTCAGTTCTTCAAAATAAGATATTCATCATGCAACTAAAGTCTTGAGATTTTAGAGTTGAGCATGGGCATCTACTAAGGAATTAAAATATTACCCTAGGCAGTACTTGAAACTCAATGAGGCTTAGAGGCAGAGGTGAAAGTATGATGCTTTAAAAGCATACAGCACTACATGGGATAAAGTAGTATCACTATAAGAAATTCAAATATATCTTTAAAAATGGCAGCGTGATTTCAAAAAAGAATAAACAGTTATAAGAGTCAGAGAATAAGGGAGCTTGCTGTGAGACGGTGTCTTCTAGAAATCTCAGAACCTGTACCCATGTGTCTCTCCAACATGACTGCCTATGCATTATCTAAACAAGAACAAAATCTCTAAGCATTCCAAAGTGGACAGAAAGTTCCTTGAGGCCTTAACCCTATGCAAAAGACTACAAGCAACCAAGGAATGTAGTCTGTGGTAGAAATGGTCTTCCCCAGGGAAGAGTACGTTAACTGGCTACTCAATGTAAAAAATCATCTCTGAAAACATATATACTAATAATGTTATATAGGTTGAATAAGGTCTATTCAGAATTACATATGGATATAAAGATATGCATGTAACAACAATTAGTGAACAAATAAGGCCATGAATTTGAAAGAGAGCAAGGAGGGGCATATGGGAAGGATTAGAGGAAGAAAAGGAAAGGGGAAATGAAGGACTTACAATATAATTTCAAAAAAAATACAAAAAGAGTTTCAACTATTTCTGGCATTTCCTATACCTTAAATTAAATTAAATTCATATACCTTAAATTGAATTGAATTAAAAATTTAAGAGGTGGAATCCAGCCCTTTAGAGATGGCTCTGCACTTAAGAGTATTTCCCAGAGGGCCCGAGTTCCATTTCCAGCACCCTCATCAGCCATCTCACAACTCACCTGTTATTCTGGCCCCAAGGGATCTGATGATTTCTGGTTTTCATGAGCACTGCAAACAGGTGCACAATTAGATAGATACAGACACATATAAATCTAAAAAACTCCTTAGAAATACATAAGCCACTAAAAATCAAAATCACAGGCTATTAAAAGAAAAAAATCACATTTTAATTCTAATATTTTTATTTCTGTCACAGATTATGGTTTTCTCATTTGGGAATGCCTTTATATGATGAAATTAGATATACTGGCACTATACTCAATTCTTACCTGAAACATGTACAATATTAATCAACAGTTAGTATTAAAATAGTTCTGTAGTTGACACATATATTTTACATCTGCAGTCAATATATACGATAACTCCAACCAATAATTTTGTTTATATATTCAAATGCTATTAAAATGATTCTTAATTAAAATTTTTTAACCAAAGTTTTCTTTCCATTTGTAAGAACTCAACTGTCTCTAATGTTGCTTTTCAGTCGATACACTACATTTTATTTAGTATGGCATGGAAGGCACTTCTGCTGGTGACCAACTGTTTTCTTTTTCTTTTTTGAAAATATTTTATGTTGACTTAATTGTATTATGAAAATGTAGCACACCCCAGCACTATAAAAGTTATCCAGCAGTGAGGAAGTTTCCAGGTTCGTTTGATTTCTCTATGTCCTATAGTCAAACTATGTGGTGTCTTCCATATTGGAGTCTTACCATTTAGTTAACATAGGCAATTGCAACAGTCTAAGATGTTTGGAGTGCTTCTATGACCTCCATGACTGTGTTAGATAGAGTTTCTATTGCTATGAAGAGACAATATGATCATGACAACTCTTATAAAAGAAAACATATAATTGGAGCTTGCTTACAGTTTTAGAGGTTTGGAGCATTATCATCATGGTAGGACATGGTGGGATATAGTCAAACATGATGCTGCAGAAAGGTAATGAGAGTTCTACACTTTATCTGTAAGAAAAAGGAAGTAAATTTTCCCATTCTGGGTGTAGCTTGAGCATATAAGACCTCTAAGCCCTCCTCTATAGTGACACACTTCTTTTAACAAACTACATGTACTCTAAGAAAGCCTCACCTCCTAATAGTACCACTCCTTATGGGCCACACATTCAAACCCATGGGGCTATGTGAGCCATACCTATTAAATACAACACACTTTCCAATAATGTATAAGGAGGTATTCCATGCCTAGCACTGTGATTTTCTGTAACAGGAGGAGCAGGCTATGTGTTGTCCTGGCTGCCCAGCTATCTTACCCCTGAAATAATCACACAGAAACTGTATTCATTTAAACACTTCCTAACCAGTGTCCATTTTTGGCAGAAGATCCATGGCGTCTGCTACTCAGCCCTTCTTTCCAGCATTCAATTCTGTCTACTCTGCCTACCTAAGTTCTGTCCTATCAACTAGGCCAAGGCAGTTTCTTTATTCATTAACCAATGAAAGCAACACGCAAACAGAAGGAACTCCTACACCAATTTTCATTTAATAACCCATGTCTTCTGGACACCACATTGCACATCCAGTAAAACTATTGATTTTTTAAAAAGTTATATACTGAAATTTTCTTACTAATGGGTTTCCAAAAGTTGTTGGAACACATCTTTAGTTATCCTTTGAAACTGTAACCTACCAACTGACCTCCTCCTCCTTCATTCCAAACTTGTAGCCATACTTGGTCTTTTAACCTATATATGCCCCACACATCTTTCATGTCACATATAGACACATATAAAATTACAATATCTTATGTTATGTTTTTAAATGGATTGTGATATAGTAGACTTTGTATGGCTTTTCACACATTCTTTCTTTAGGTTTCCCCTCCTTCCAATAAGTTATCTCCTTGATAATCCCTTGTTCCTCACTGCTTAAACCTTTCTAATCATATTATTCAATATCTCTAATTCATTTTTTTCTAATTTCATTTTTATCCATAGTCTACTATCCCTTTTCCTTAAGTTGTATTTTCCTCAAATATTCCTTTCTAGTTTTCTGGGTTCCACTTGCTTTTCATAGACCATGAGACAGTCTTTCTCTTGCTCTCTTTCTAGATTTTTTTTGTCTTAGTGCCACACATGGTTTTCCTGTAGCCCTTTCTCATTTTCCAGCTAGCAATTTTTTTTCAAAGTTTTGGCCACAGAAACTACCAGTAAGTACACCCAATTCTTAAGCTAGTGTCTGGTCACTAATATCTCCTAATATCAATGGACTCAGTTCACCTATAAAAAGACACAGGCTGCTGGGTGGTGGTGACACATGCCTTTAATCCTAGCACTCTGGAGGCAACGGCAGGGGGATCTCTGTGAGTTCGAGGCCAGCCTGCTCTATGAGAGCTAGTTCCAGGACAGGCATCAAAGCTATAGAGAAACCTTGTGTCAAAAAGAAAAAAAAAAGGACACAAGCTAAGGGGTAAGAGAATAGATGCGAAAGCTGGATCCAGCCTTCAATGCATACAAGAAACACACCTCAACTTCAAACACAGACAATACCTTACAGTAAAGGACTCGGAAAAGATTTTCTAATCTAATAGACCTAAGAAACAACGTAGACTTCAAACTAAAATCAATCAAAAGAGGTGGAGAAGGGCACTTTACATTCATAATAGGAACATCAAGATAAAGTCTCAATGCTGAACATCTGTGCCCAAGAACAACAAAATATGTAAAAGAAATATTACTAAAGCTTAAATCACACATCAAACACCACACACTAACATAAGGAGACTTCAACACCTCATTATCCCCAATGGACAGTTCAACCAGACAGAAATTAAACAGAGAAATAAGAAAACTAACAAATGTCACGATTCAAATGGACTTAACAGACACCTATAAAACATTCCACCCAAACACAAAAGAATATACCTTTTACAGAAAAAAAAGAACATACCTCCTTCACAGCACCTCATGGAACCTCTTCTAAAATTGACCACACACTCAGTAGCAAAGTAAACCTCAACAGACACACAAAAAAATTGGAGTAACCCCTGTATCTTATTGGATCACCATGTTTTAAAATTAGAATTCAACAGCAACACTAATTTCAGAAAGCCCACAAACACATAGAAATTAATAAGTGCTCTACTGAACCACTCCTGGGTCAAAAGAGAAATAAAGAAAAAAAGTTAAACATTTCCTAGAATTCAACAAAAATGAAGACACAACCACTCGAACCTCTGGGACACTGTGAAAGCAGTACTAAGAAAAAAGTTCATAGCTAAATGACTACATAAACAAAGTGGAGAAAGCTCACACTAGTGACTTAACAGCACACCTGAAAACCCTAGAACAAAAAGAAGCAGACTCACCCAGGAGGAATAGAAGACAGGAAATAATCAAACTGAGGACTGAAATCAATAAAATAGAAACAAAGAAAACAATGCAACGAATCAATGAAATAAAGAGTTGGTTCTTTAAGAAAATCAACAAGATAGACAAACACTTATCCAAACTAATTCCCTATACCCTTTTATTATTCTTCTCTCATCCTGATCCCAGCTTCCCTTCCTTCCACTACTCCCAGTACTGCCCCACCTCCCTTCTCCCCAGATCTGCTCCTTCTCCATTTTCTTTCGGAAAAGAGCAAGTCTCCCAGGGACATCAATGAATCACTGTATTACAAGACTAGGCTCGAACTTTGTCCTCTGGCATAATCATTCTGCTTATCTCTGGGTTATTCATTTTAGTAAAACTCACCATTTCTCAGTTTGCTTCAGGTTTCTGCTTCTTCCAGAACATGAAAATAAACATCCATGCTTTAAGAGTGGACAGGCTGCTAGATTACATAGTGAGTCAGGTTATGTTATCATGAAGACTCCACAGCAGAAATAAATCATTTTTTTGCAGCTTTATAATTTGAGTAGCAGTTTATATAGAAATCAGGAAAAATTAATGTTGATTTCTTAGTTTCCATCTTATTTCAAAAGCTCTTTCTTAAACATCTGTATTATGTTAATACTTCTTTAGGGCCTAACAACACAGTGGAAAAAGAGTATAGTTCTTCTCCCCAGTGAACATTCAATCTACTGACATAAAAACAAACCTAATGCTTGTACTTACAAGATGAGCAAAATATCCCATTCACCAACCATTCTTCTGGCTTCAAGCATGCATTTAAGATCTCACAACAGGGCAAAGATAATGTCTGATTGTAAATGTTTATGCCTGGTGGATATTGTTTGGTAGCATCTATATTGCTTTTTCCCAAAGCAATTTCAATAGAATGATTCATCTGTTCCAGGGTTCGGCTTGCTTTTTGTTTAAGGATTCTATTTCTGGAACTGTATATCTATGTTCCATCTAGTCTGCTATGTTGTGGAAATAACATAACTAACACAGAAGGATTTAGCATTACCTTGTCCCACTAAGAATTTAAGAATTTAGGCAGTTGGGTCAGTGAGATGGTTCAATGGATAAGAACAATTTTCATGCATGACTAAGAAATTGAGTTTGATCTTCAGAACCCAATATGGGAGGAAGGAACTAAATGATATGCTGGGACCTCCACACATGTGCCAAGACATGCATGTACTTACATATACTCAATAATAATAAACAAAAATTAAACAAAATAAAATTTAGTCTTTCAATGAGATTCATCAGTAGGTCATAGTTTTCCATTCTCTAGTATGTTCAATGTAGAGTGAATATTCCTATGTCTGACAGAATGGAATTTTAGAAATAGAGGAGTGTGGTGGTATGAATAAAAGGCCCCCCTATGGGAGTGGCACTATTAGGAGGTGTGGCCTTGTTGGAGTAGGTGTGGTCTTGGAGGAAGTGTTTCACTGTGGAGGCAGGCTTTGAGGTCTCATATGCTCAAGATACCACCCAGTGTCCCAGATTACTTCTTATTGCCTGCCTCTCAAGATGTAGGATTTTCTGCTCCAGCACCACGTTTGCCTGCATATTACCATGCTGTGCCATGATGATTGTGGATTAAACCTCTGAAATTGTAAGCCACCCCAATTAAATGTTTTCCTTTATAAGAGTTGGTATAGTCATGGTGTCTCTTCTCGTTAAAGAAACCTTAAATAAGACAAGGAGTAAATATTGTAACTATTCTTCTAGAAATAAAATGGTAATAATTATGTGAAATTAAGAAAACAATTCAGTATACTTAGATATAGTATCAAAATATGCTCTCATTTCGTTGGTTATAAATGAGAATTGTAGCCATCAATATAAATGAATTACATGCACATTCTATATAACAATCAGCTTTATTATGCTATTTTAAAGACTCTTCTGGACATTTCATAGATGAAGATATTTATTTACACAATAGTTCTTTCTTATCAATGGCTGATACATTTCAAGATCCCAGAGGGTGGTTGAGACTGAGAAATACTATACAATTCCCATATGTACAGATTTTTGATAGATTAACAATAATAATAAAAAAGAATCTTATATCATTTTATTTTTTTCTGTTCCTGTGATAAAATACTCTGACAAAACATCTTAAGTTTTATTTTATCTCACAGTTCAAGTCAAAGATCATTGTGGTAGGGAAGTTGGGGATGCAGGAACCAGAGGAAACTGATCATCCTATATATGTGGCCAGGAGGAGTCAGCAATGATGTTTGTCTCTGTCTCCTTTGTATCCAGTCCAAGACTTATGCCATGGTATGATGACACATAGGGTGGGTCTCCCTACTTCAGCTAGTACAATCAAGGTGACCCCCCAGACATTTTCCAAGGTCAGTCTCTGATATGATTTTAGATTTGTGCTGTCTTGACAATTTATACTGATTATTATTATGAATATGTAAAATTACAATTATTTGATTTTGGAATTTTCTAACTAATATTTCCTTTGTTGTAGTTTGCCATAAGTAACTAAAGCTACAGCCTGAAAATCTGGCTAAGGAAAATAAATATTGGAATAACATCTCTTTTTTAGAATTAATGTACAAATAAAATGTTTGGCAGAATGCAAATGAATGCCTTTCTGCCAGTACACTTTTCAGTATAATATCGGACCATTTTAAAAGTTTTTAAACATTTTTGGAATCCATGTGCACAAGTGCGCACGCAAGCGGGCGTGCGTGCACACACACACACAGACACAGACACAAACACATGCACATGCACACACACACACATATGCAGGTTGCCATGGAGTCCAGAAGAGGGCACGAGGTTCCCTGGAACTCACACTACAGGTGGTTTGTGGGCTAAGAATGGAACCCATACTCTATGAGCAAGTACGAGGTGTTCTAGACCACTGAGCCAGATCTCTGTTCTCCCATATATTTGTTGTTAAATTTTCTTTGGTATGTATGTTTGGGAATGATGCAAAAGTTTATAGAGAGAAAGAAAAATGAGGCATAATTGGTTCCAGCCAATTGCTTTTGGACTGGAATCAAATCTGATTCTAAAAGGTGGAGGACCTTAGAGAAGACCTTTAAAGGCATATTTCAAAGGAAAAATGGGGACAGAAATGACATGTATTGTGAAAAACTATATGAAGGCCTGGGAGGTAGTTGGTCTATTCAAGAAATGACATAGAAGTCAGCTCTAAATAAAATATATTATTTTTTGAAAATGAAGATTGGGCTATGTATGTATGTTGAGGATGTCCTGTCTTACACCGCATGGTGTTACGGTTTTTCTCACTGCTGTTTCTGTCTCAAATTTTCTCTCCTGAACTTGAACTCGCTTACAGTTGACTTTTTCATGTGTGTCCTGTCTAGCAAGTAATAGTGAGCAATGGAGTTATTGAGGTACCTGGAGAGCACCAACCTGTTTCAAGGGTGTGACTATTTGGAACTTAGCAATTCCTTTTCAAGTAATATTTTTAGGAAAGTTTAAATTTTTACCCTCAATTCTGATTGACAATCTAATGATATATGTATGTGCACATTGTGTATGTTTATACATTTGAAGAGAATAAACATGAGGTTTTCATAGTTCCCCCAATAAACTTGGCAGCTATTGAGTATCAAATAATAGAATATCATTTTATTTTTCCATTTATTTTATTTCAAATAATGTATATGTCATTGAAGGGGATGTGACAGCTTACATACATAAATTAACTGATATAACATCAATGTAATGCTACCATATAACCTCATTCATCAAGCTGGCAAATAAATGTGAGAGCTAAAAATGATACTTGCGCTGACTCTTTATTGCAGTATAGAAGTATTTCTCTGTATAATTTGCTTTATTTTGGTAGGGACTGTATGGACAAATGGCTTGCAGATCTATATTATTCAAATTAATTGAACCATAAGTGAAAAACAATCAAACTCAGTGGACATATATAGACTCAGTAACTGTATTTGTAGTGAATATGAAAGAAAATTTAAAAGCTTACTTTTGAATGATAACCAGCAATAAATGAGAATGAAAGTCTATCAAATATGGTATCAGGGAATTTTGCCAGTTGGGTTGGTTGGCAGAACTCAGCAGGTGTCAGTTGTCAGCCTGTGCTCTTAGAGCACAGTCAGGAATACTCACTTGAATTCCCTACATCCTATTAGTCAAGAAAATACAACAGTAATCCCACACTACATTTATTCTTTGTAAACTCTGGCCAATGATTTAAGTTGTAGCACAAGAGCAAGAGAAGCAAATTAGTATGTACTTCGTCATAGCAGAATTTAAAAAACATTCCCACTTTAGTAAGATTCCTATGCCCCAGTTATTAAATAAGGCACAGGTATTGCAGTGAAAGGACTTTTAAAACATAGCTAGGATCTCCAATTAATTGAGCTTAAAATTAGAAGATTATCCTGTATAACGGAAGTGGGCTAAAAGCAATCTCATGAGTCAATGAAAAGAGAAGAGAAATATGGAAGAAATAAGGTGAGCATCAGAGCTATTTAGATTCACAATCCTGAAATCCTTATAAGATGGCAGCAAAGATGGAGAAAAGAAAACATAAAATAGGCTGTAGAATAGCTTACAGAAGTAGAGAACTAGGTATAGCTAGCAAAGGAACTTGGACTTCAGCCTAACTGCGTAGAACGGGATTGTCTTATTAGCCTGGTTGGATTTGAAGGCAGTTTCATCTCCAGAGCCATGAGAAAATAGTAAAGCCAGTCAGCACTTTAACTTTAGCGTTTTGAACATCTAAGCAAACAACAAAGAAGTCACCCAGTGTCTGGAATTATAATCCACAGGAAGGATGAGATAATAATTTGTGCTGCTCTGAGGTTATTAACTGTAGAGTAGATTGTTATAGCAGCAATGACAACTGAGGTCTAGCAGTGGCTGACCGGCATACTTCCCATTTCCTCAGATTTTAGAGAAAGAAAGTTTTATAATACCCTGATCATCCACCAATGCTTAGAATTAACTTTTCAATATCTATAAAGTTTCTATTACTTGATAAATCCAAAATAAATTAAACAAAATCTTCATTTGAAGTCTGGAGTTTTGTGCTCTTGACTCCACCTGAATTAGCAGCCTGATTTTATGTAACATCCCTGTGCTTTTTCTTATCTATTACATGATTCAAATTCCTCTAGTTTTTCACTCAATTTCCACATATTTGCCATGATTTCCATTACTTGTCTTTAAAAAAAATTGTCCAATGTTAGAGATAAGCGATTTGTTCAGATCACTTACTTCTCTTTCCATAGCTAGTGTAATTATTTAAAAATTATAGGATATCAAAACAAATCTCAGATTCCATCTTACACTGGTAAGAATGGCCAAGATCTAAAACACTGATGACAACTTATGCTAGAGAGGATATGAGGTAAAGGGAACATTCCTCCATTGCTGATGGTAGTGCAATCTGTTACAGCAGCTTTGGATATCAGTATGGTGATTTCTCAGAAGATTAGGAAATAATCTACCTCAAGACCAGCAATACCACTTTTGGATATATACCCAAAGGATGCTCAATCATACCACAAGGACATGTGCTCAACTATGTTCATAGCAGCATTGTTTATCATAGCCAGGACCTGGAGACAACCTAAATGCCCCTCAACCAAAGAATGGATAAGGAATATGTGTACATTTACACAATGGAGTACTACACTACACAGCAGAAAAAATAATGGCATCTTGAAATTTGTGGGCAAATGGATGGAGCTAGAAAACATCATATTGAATGAGGTAACCTAGACCCAGAAAGACAAATATAAAATATGTACTCATTCATAAGTGGCTTTTAGACATAAAGCAAAGAAAAATCAGCCTACAATTCACAATCCCAAATAACTTAGACAACGAAGAGAACCCTAAGAGAGACTCACATAGGTCTAATCTACATGGGAAGTAGAAAAGGACAAGATCTCCTGAGTAAATTGGGAGGCTGGGGATCATGGGAGAGAGTAGAAGGGGCAGTGAGAGGAAGGGAGGGTAGCGGAGAAAAATATATAGCTCAATAAAAACAATCTTAAAAATAATAGGATAAGGGATGCAGGGTGGCAGTGGGAGTAAAGAGAGGGATTAATAACACTAAAAACCTTTGAGAAGTAATATGAAAGCCTACTAGTGTAGAAGCATCTTTATATATATTCATATATATATATGCACACACACAAATTAAGATGAATATATACACACATACAAACCTTACATATAAATATATATGTACACATACATATATTCAAATATAAGTCACGATATATATTATATCATAAATGTCATAATATGTTGACCAGTAAGGTCCCATAGGTCACCAAACATTAGGCCATTGCCAATGCTATTGATTGTCTTCCAGAAGTTGACAGGAAGAACCTACTTAAGACTGAAGACAGCATGAAGTTGAGTCATGGGACATGGATGTCAAAGTTTCATCTCCACTGGCTAGCATTCATAGTGCTTGAGGGTGATATACACAAATAATAGAATAGTATAAGTAATAATAGAATAATAGAAGTAATAATAATAGAATAATAGAAGTAATCTCAGCCTTACACAAATGTGAGCTCTGAGAGCAACAATAATGACTGGCCAGCAAGACATGCTCACTGCTGCAATAGTGATGTGAACAGGATGGGGATAACAAACAAGTTTATGATTGGAATGAAACCCACATTTACCATCAATATTAGAGCCCTAAACCGTGGCTATTCAGGCCTTGTAGGAGAAACCACTACTATTATTTACAGAAATGGACATATTATTATTAAAACAACTCCTAATGACATAGTATCACACCTGTAGATTAATAGGTTAATTAACCTCTCAACCCTCATCAGAGAAGCTTCTGCTTACAAAAAATGTTGATTAACACAGAGACTTCAGAATGTTCAACCTTAAACAGGTATCTATATCCCAACTTCTTCTCTCCAGGCTCAGGAATCATTGAGGAAGAAAAGACATTGGTAATTTGAATGAGAATGGCCCTTACAGGGCAAGCACAGCAGAATACTTTGATCAGAACCCCAGTAGCCAGGTAAACATGTAAAGATATGTTTCATGTTCTGAAAGTAAATACCAGCAACCAAGATTGCCATACCCAGTAAAGCTATCTCTCAAAGTTGATGAAGAAATAAGGATATTTAAAGAAAAGAAACACTGCACATAGAGGAAAAGACACAGTCACCCATTCAGGAATCCCAAAAATCCAGAAAACTAAAATAAGTAAACACATAGTACCATAAAATAAACACAAAGGACCTATAGGGTATAAAATAAAAAATACATCTAAATAACATAAAAGTAAGAGTGAAAATAAAAATTTTTAGAAGAAAAATTATCTTTAACAGAATATTACCAGACAAGGAACCTCCAAAGATGCCATGAGTTCTTCTGCTGGTTGTCTACAGCTGGACTTGTGCCTTTAGAGTAGTTTGTTGCCCCAGTGAGACACCTTTAAAGAAAACTAAAATTTATTTCCATGTGGTTGTCAATGGAGATAGCTTCTGGGTAAGAACTAGGGGTATTTGTCAATCTCTGTTAGCTCCGTAACCCCATCTGATGCAGACTCTGTGCTTGCTGCCTCGGTGTCTGTGAGTTCAGGTGAAGTTTGTTCGTGTTGATTAGGAGGGCTTTGAAAACTTGATGTCATCCATTTCCTCTGGTTCATACATTCTTTCCATATCCTTTTCTGCAGAATTCGCTGAGCACCAAATGCTGGGATTTGATTGCAACATCCTTTTTAGGGCTGAGTGTTCCAAGATCACTGTCTGTTGAGTCTCTGTATTTGTTTCCATCTGGTAGAGGAGGAAGTTTCTCTGATGATGGCTGAACATGGCATTGATCTATAAGTATAGCAGAATGCCATTAAGAATAATTTCATTGCTATGTTATTTTAGTAGAATTTGGTTTTATTCTAGATCCTTGGTTTATACAGTCTCAGATTCCTGAGCAACCAAGCAGGATCAGGTATGGGTTCCATCTTGTGTAATGGGCCTTAGTCAAATGAGATATGGGTTAGTTGTGTCCGCAAGCTTCGTGTTAGCATTTCAGTAGCTCCACCATCTTGCAGACAGGACACCATTGTATACTGAAAGATTTTTAACTGGGTTAGTGTTTATGTTTCTCTTTTGGTAGCATGTAGAGTGCCTTATACCAAACGCTAAAACATAGAAGTGAAGAATCTATGTAGGCTCTAGTTAGACTTTTACACATTCAATTGGTAGTATAAGAATTGTCTTCAGCAATAGGGTCTTCCTGTCAGTTTGTGGAGAGCATTCTATAGCATTTATAACTACCTGGGATGTTTGTAGATTCCCATGGGTTTCCAATGGCCAACAACTCAATTAAGTGTAAGTCATTCTCAGTACTGTAAGCTTTATTTGGTGAGAAGAGATGTCTAGTAGATGCTCTGTCTCTCCCATTATTAGACAATTTCATTTACAATGCCTTATAAAAGTATATATTTTAGGAAGCTTCCACTATATTAGGTTTCCAAATGACCCTCAAATGGCCCTTGATTTTAGCTGTCTCTCCCCATGTTTCTTCCTCAGTTTGATTCTCATTTTCCAGGCTCCCCTTACTTTTTTTTATCTATCTGTAACTATATTTCCCTTTTCTAGGGAGGTCTATCTGCCCCCTAGTCTTTTACCTCTGCATTTCTATATGATGTAGCTTGACTATCATTGGTTTATCAACTAATATCCGCACATAAGTGAGTACATATCTCATTTGACTTTCTGAGTCTGGGTTGCCTTACGCAGGATGATTTTATTCTAGTTTCATCAATTTACTGGAAAACGTTTTAGTTTCATTTCCTTTAATAACTGATTGAGCAATATTTGATTGTGTAAATGTACCACATTTTCTTTATTAATCCTTCTGCTGAGGGGCATCTGAATTGTTTGCCATTTTGGGCTATTATGAATAGAGCAGCAATCAACATGGTTTAGCAAGTGTTTCTGTGACAGAAATGTCCTTTGGGTATATACCAAAGAGCATTATAAATGGATTTAGAGGTGGATCCATGCCCATCTTCCAGAAGAATCACTACACTGATTTTCATAGAGTCTGTACAAGTTTCTACAGATTCACAGAAATGGATGAGTGTGTCCCTTACTCACAGCCTCTGCAGCATGAGCATGCAACAGTCATTAAAAATGCATAAATTGAAAGTTTTCCAACCTACCAAGAGCACCCCATTCTGTAGGTTGCCCCTTTGTCTGAATGATGGTGTCCTTTGCTGTGCAGAAACTTTTCAGTTTTTTCAGTTTCATAAGGTACCCTTCATTAATTACTGATTTTGGTGCCTTTGTTAGCAGCATTCTGTTCAGAAAGTCCTTTCCTGTGCCATTGAGTTCAAGGCTATTCCCCACTTCTTCCTTTATCAGATTCAGTGCTTCTTGTTTAAGTTGGAAATCTTTGATCCATTTGGAGTTGAGATTCCTTCAGGGTGATAGGTGTGGATCTGTTTGGATTCTTCTACATTCAGTCATCCAATCTGACCAGCTTGAAGATGCTGTCTTTTTTCTAGTCTGTTTCTGACTTTTTTTTCTTTTAACAAGAATCTGGTATTCATTTGTCTACAGATCTACATTTGGGTCTTCATTTTGATTCCATCGAACTACATGTCTGTTTTTGTGCCAATACCATGATGTTTTTATTACTCTAGTTCTGTAGCATCTTGAAATCAGAGATGGTGGTACCTCCAGCAGTTCTGTTATTCAGGATTGTTTTAGCTCTCCTTATTGCTGCTGTTTATTTCCACATGAAGCTGAGAATTGATTTTTAAGCTCTCTGAAGAATTGTTTTGACATTTTGATGGGGATAACTGAATCTGCAGATTGCTTTTGGTAGGATGGCCATATTTGCTATATTAATCTCACTGATCCATGAGTATGGGAGATATTCTGATACCTTCTTTAATTTCTTCCTTCAATGACCTGAAGCTTTTGTTTTATCATACAAGTCTTTCACTTGCTTGGCTAGAGTTACCCCAAGATATCTGATATTATTTGAGGCTATTGTGAAAGGTGTTATTTTTCTGATTTCTTTCCCAGTTTGTCATTTGTATATATGGAGGCTACTAATTTTGTATCAGGCTATACTGTTGAAAGTGTTTATTAGCCGTAGAAATTTCCTGGTAGAACTTTTCCAGAGATTTATGTGAGAATCGTATCATCTACATGTAAAGATACTTTGATTTTGCTCTTTTTCAGTTGTCTTGTTGCTGTAGCTAAGACATCAAGATATTGAATATGTATGGAGAGAGTGGACATCCTTGTCTTGTTCCCAATTTAGGTGAATTGCTTTTAATCTGTCTTCATTTAAGTTGATATTAAATCTGGACTTTCTGTAAACTGCCTTACTATGCTGAGGTACCTCCCTTGTTTCCAAATTCCCAGTACTTCTATCATAAAGGGTTGCTGTGTTTTGTCAATGGCCTTTTTCACATCTAATAAGATGATCACATGGTTTTTGTCTCTCAGTGTGTTTATGTGGTAGATTATGTTTATTAATTTATGTATATGGATCCATCACTGCATCTCTGAGATGACGCTTACTAAATCATGGGGAATGATGTTTTCAATGTGTTCTTGGTTTTGGTGTAAAAGTATTTTATTGAGAATTTTTGCATCTACATTCACATGGGAAATTGGTATCTAATTTTCTTTGTTGGGTCTTTAGGTGGTTTTGATATCAGTGTAATGATGGTCTCATAAAACAAATAAGACAACATTCCTTTTGGATCCATTTTGTAAAATAATTTGTAGAGTATTGACATTAACTCTTCTTTGAAAGTCTGCCAGAATTTTGCAGTAAAATAATCTAGTTGTATGCTTTTTTGGTTGGTAGACTTTTGATTACTGCTTCTATTTCACTAGGGGTTGAAGATCTGTATAAGCTGCTTAATTTATCTTGATTTAACTTTGGAAGGCATTATATATTGAAAAATTATCTATTATTTTTAGCTATTCCAATTTTGTGTAGTACAGGTTTTTAAAGTATGTCTTTATGAGTCTCTGCATTTACCTGGTGTCTATTGTTGTAGCCTCCCTTTCATTTCTAATTTTGTTAATTTGGATCTTCTCTTCACCTTTTAGATAATATGGCTAAGTGTTTGTCTATCCTATTGTTTTTCTCAAAAAAACTGACTTTTTGTTTCATTGATTCTTTGTATTTTTATTTTATTATTATTTTATTTATTTTTTATTTTATTATTGCTTTTGTTTTCTTGCTTCTATTTTATTAATTTCATTCCTGAACTTGATTATTTCTTGTCATTTACTTCTTTGGGGTCTGCTTGCTTTTTTTTGCTCTAGAACTTCCAGGTGAGCTGTCTGTCCATTATTTTAGGCACTTAGTACTATACACTTGATTCTCACATCTGCCTTCACTGTGTTCCATATGTTTTGGTACATTATGTATGATTTACACAGAATTCTGCAAAATCTTTCATTTCTTTCTTAATTTCTGTCTTGACTAGATTTTCATTCAATAATGAGCTATTTTGTTTCCAAAAGTTTGCAAGCTTTCTGTTGTTGATGATATTCAGCTTTAATCCTTTGTAGTTATATAGGATGTATTTCAATTTTCTTGTAACTATTGAGACTTGCTTTGTGTCAAAGTAAATAGTCAATATTGGAAAAAGTTCTATTTGATACTAAGAAGAAGGTATTTTTTGTGTTTGGGTGAAATGTTCTGTAAGCATCTGTTAGTCTCTTTTGGTTTATGATTTGGTTTACGGAACATTTTTGTATTTCCTTTTTGTCTGGATGACCCGTCTTTGGGCTAGAGTGATGTATTGGAGTCTCCCACTATCAGTGTGTGAAAGTCAATATGCGATTATATGATACAATAGTGTTTCTATTGTGAACATGGGTGTCCTCGTGTTTGGTGCATAGATGTTAAAAATTCCAATGTTGTCTTGGTGAATTTTTCCTTTGATTAATATGTAATGTTCTTTCCTATTTTCTCTGACTAGTCTTGGTTTGAAGTCTATTTTGTCAGCTATGGTTATATCAGATTATTTCTTAGGTCCATTTGCTTGGAATATCTTTTTCCAACCTTTTACCCTGAGGTGATGTGTATCCTTAATGTTAAAGGGTGTTTTATGGATAGTGCAGGATAGATTATGCTTTTGTATCCATTATCTTAGTCTATGTGTTTTTATTTGGTAATTGTGACTGTTGACTTATCAATGAGCAGTGTTTTTTTTAATTCTTGTTATTTTGTTGTTGCTGTTGTAGTGGTGGTGGTGTGTGTGTGTTTCCCCTTTTTGATATGCTAGTCTGTGAATATTTCTGTCTATCATCTATCTGTCTGTCTATTATGTTGAATATCTGTATGTAATAATTGAAATATTTTTTAAATCTATTCATAGAGCTAACACTTTGTTTAAAACCAACATTATATCCACATTGTTTATGTGGGGTTCTCCTTCCTCCTCGGGATCATCAGCTGTGGGTCCTTGAGGTGGTGAGGGAGAAGAAGCAGGGGAAAAGGGTTCAGCCAGCTGTGGATACAACAGAGATAGCCCTCTGGGAGATAACTTCAGTGAGACAGCTTATTTCTGTTCTGGAGTATAGGAAAAATATAGGATTGGAAAGCATGGAAACAAGCCCTAATTTGCATTAAACAGCATGTTTCTATAACAAACCTTCATATGTGGCAGTAGGGTCCTATAGTAAAGTTTCCTAGTACAAGTCTTAGTTACCATATATTTAACTGGGGGATACCTTTAGCAGGAAACTACTCCAAGGGTCACGCTAGAGATAAGTCAGGCATCTGGGCCTAGAGACATCCTCCAAGTAAGGGCAAACAGAGGGCAGAAAGTTTCACTGGGGAGGGAATGCTTCATGTTGCTGAATTTGGCGAAAGCTACCTGGCCATGATAGACTGCAACCTTTGACCAGCTGGGCCTCCCAACACTTGCGCTTGTTAATTAGTAATTTCTCAACACCGGCTTATTGCTTTAAGAGCAAGCTAATAGCGGTCCAATTGCTCTACTAGAATACCAGAAAAGATGAGGTTTGCCAGGGCTCAAAATATTAGTATTGATTGACTCAATGATGTGACAATTAGATTTGACTTCCAGTCTGGCTTTAAAATACCACTGAGTGGCTTGGATAGATAGGTTATCATAATCGTTGTCAACACCATTTATCTTTTATTTTGACAAACATCACTGTACCAAACACAGTGACAACATAGCAGATGCTTCCATATCAGCTGTGATAACCCTGATAAAGTACACCAGGGACTCTCTGACAGTCGAGCAAATACCCAGTGTGTTTTTTTTATTAGAAATTTCCAAACAATAAAACTGTTTCCAAGAGTGGTATATTTGTTACCGCAAGTGAGAAAATATCAGGGCTCAATGCTCTTCCTTGTGTTTTTGCTAAAAGCTAGGACCATGTCACCTAAGTCTTTTGAAATGATGGTATAGAAAATAATATTATCATTGCATTTGCTGCTGAGGTGCTTATTTTAGTAGGCAATCCCAGAATTGTGTTTTTCCTAGATAATTTCTTTATGGAGTTGTGAATTCCTATGTCAAATGTGACTACAGCATATTTTTGACTGTTTCCCATAATATTATAATGTGTATAATCACTGTTAGTTCTTTAAATAGACAATATAAAATGTAAAAAAAAATCACTCAATTCACTGGTATGTTTTGGGTTTTAATCCTTTCAACACAGTTATATTGTATAACTGGGTATATATACCAGAAAACCCTCTAGTGCTTAAAATTAGGTTGTCAGTGATCAGCTTCAGTCTAATTTCACAATTCTTGTTCATCACAGCCAATTTTCTCACATTGGTCTCCAGAGTGAATTCCATCTCCTCAAACTTAAGAAGCAGAATTTTCCTTCCAACTGATGACCAGCAAGTTTGTCAGGTATTTACAACACAAAGCCTTTCCAGTTCTAATGAACTTGGCAATTCCTTTGTTGCAATTATTTGGTTATCACTTGTTCCTTACAGATTACATTTTATGACTTCTCCAGTCACCAGAACAACAAATTGACAGCAGGCCTTCAAACCACATGTGATACTCCTATCCAGCAGGTATGGCAGAAAGCAGAGACAATCCAGAGTCAGTGGGAGAGAAATGTCATCACAATCCAGAGCTCACAGCGGTTTCAGGTAAGCTTGATCTCCAGCTATGACTTTGGAGCAAAACCCGTAAGAACCCAGACTTCGAAACAGACCAATTAAAAAGTCACATGGCCGATTCATCTGCCAGACTGGAATTTCCTGTAATTTTCAAGTCTTGAGCAAATTAGAATTGCTAGTCATGGTAATAGACATTTTCATTGTGAAATGTTGACTTTGTGTTTTGAAATAAAATAGATATATTTTAAGATACAGTGATGTAGAGGTTAACTATAATTTTATGAAATTAAGGCCTCAATTTCTTAAATCTTTTATTTTCGTCTTTTACTTTGTCTACTTCTCTTTCTCCACACTTCTTCCTCCTAAGAAACATTTTCTCTCTAACTTTCCCCATGCATTTGAGAGCAGAGGATAATTATGAATAAAAAATAAAGAGATTTTTAATTTACATTCTAATTCCAAATGCTGTTGAAGTAGGATGATTCTTATATTTATCTCATGGTTAAGCTCATTTCAACACATCCTTTATTTTCCTAAACAATTTTATGAATTAAATCCAATGCAAGCTTATAAAAGACAAGCTTATTTATGCAGTCTATTAAAATTTATACATGACAGAAATTAGAATATAATGCTTATTATAAGAGTTCCTGGGAAAGTGTTACACTGTTTAACATTTGGGATGGTCAAGAAATCTTTTCAGATAAAGATGAGAGGTATTTTGAGACTTTTTATTTTTTAAGAAAATTAATTTCTAAACCCATTTTATGGACCAATTTAGCCAAAATATTTTCTTTATCATTCATTATTGAAATAGTGTATCAGTGAATTATCTTATTCTTAGTTTTGCTTTTTTATTGCTTGAATGCATATAATGTCTTTTTATCAAACATAACCCCCTATTTCCTCCTTGCAAATTCCTTCACTACCCTCCCTCCCCCTTTTTTCTTCGCAAATTTTTTGTGCTTAAAAAAAAAAACCCTTAGACTACAAATGCTGCCTGTACGTCCATGTGTGTAGGACCATCTGCTGGAGCAAGGGTAGCCTCTCAAGGGCTTTATTCCTGAAGAAAAATGTCTCTTCCTGCCTCAGCATTCATAAATGGCCAATAACCTCTCAGATAGGGGTGGTATTTCTGGATCCCCTCCCTGCTTCATGCTGGCATTTTGGCTGACTTGGTCTTCTGCTTGAAGACACTGCTGCTATGAGTTGACGTATTCAAAAGCCCTGTCATACCCAACCAAAAGTTTTGCTGAAGATATCTACTGTTTTTAGCTCTTAAAATTGTTTCACCCATTTTATCATGATGGTCCCTTAGTCTTGGGGGAGCTGAATTCTCAATGATCCCTTATGCTCTGCACATTGACGATTTATTGGTCTTTGTGTTAATGGCAGTCTACTGTAAATAAAAATAGAAGTTTCTTTGATGAAGGTTGAGAGATGTTAATTGCCCAAAATTTCTCATCAATAATTATCATTTAAAATAAATTTCATATAGAAATATCTAATTTGATGTTATAGATCCAGTTGTTTCAGCCTAAGGAATGAATTAGCTTCAATTTAACCTTAAGTTAATCTTGAGTGAGTAAGAGGAAAGGCATGGATAAATGATAGGTATCTATGCTTGTTATAAATGTTTAATGACATTTTTGTGGGTGACATATTTTCTTAGTTGATGGCATGGAATCACTGTACTTGAAATTTTCAGCAATTGTTCAACTAAAAGGTTACTTAAAGAAGATACAAAATAATTTAGGATCTGGTTAAATGCTGCATGGATTTAATAGTTCTATGGTTGGACATAGTTTTACTGTTTGATAATTTGTAATCTATTGAAGTCAACATCCATGTTTGTTTATGTGGGCAAGAGATATCTTACACCATGACATAGTTAAGTTTTTCTGCTGATTGCTTTGCTTATTTAAATATGACTTGCTTGGGATGTTCTGGGCATGACACAAGAAAAGTTTCAAGTATTATTTTAACAGACGTTTGGCACTGTTTGGTGTTTCAGTGGCTTTAGCTGGGTGTGGTATGCCCTAAGCTCCCCTGGAGACCAGTGGTTGCTGTGATGGTTGAGGAGAGAGTCAGAGCTAGAGGAGGTTCTAGTATATTTCCTACACACTTTTCAGGCCTCTATGTCTGCCTAAGCAGCACAGCAAAGCCCAGGTTGATTTCGTTGAGAATGAGCCACCTCACTGGATGCAGTTTGCTCCATTAGCTTCTCTCTGGTGTCAATTTTAATGACAGGTGAGGATCTTATTTAGGCCCATGTTTTAACCATTACTTATTCATTTTTCTTAACTTCTAAACCATGAGTACCAAGGAAATCTTAAATGATCATTCCCAAGTTGATACATGTTTAGTATCTAGCTGTTCATATCTTTAGGTCAATGTTTCTCTTAGTAGGGTGACAGAGATTTGTATGCTTGGCAACGGTGATACACTTGCTGGACCTTGTCATCAAACCTTTCAAAGTGACTTCCTTGGTTACTTCAGGTGTTGCTCAAATTGTGTATCCAATAATTATAAAACTTTAAATTCCAGAGTATCTCATCTCTAGGGCAATTCAGCTGTGACTGAGACACAGGTTATTCATGGGAGCTTTTTAAGTGGAGCAGCAACTTCAATTTTCATAGATGCATCTCAGTATATTAATGTGTTTCACTAAATACTTAAATACTTTGTTGGAAAAATAGCGTTTGTAACTTAAGGTTTTGTAAAAAGTAGACGGCATGGTGCCTGGGATGCTGAGGCTGTACTCATGCTTTAGTACTGTCCTGTCATCAAGCGACAGATGTTCACACACCACTCTGTGCTGGGCTGCAGAGATGTGTTGTGCTCGTAATGCTGACCATCTTCATCTACTATCTTGTTCCCGTGGAGCTTTGGGGGGAAGACTATTTTAGGAATTTTTTAATCAGCACCTCTGTATTATATCTGCTGCCTCTGCAACTTAGAAACCTTTGAGGATTATTTCATTCTCTGCAATTTCCCCCACCATGCAGACTTCTGATAGTTTAAAGCCACATCCACTTTCTTTAGAAGTACGTAGATAGGTTATGTCAGTCAGAGACAGCTGCAGCCAAGATGAACATGAGATTTAGGAAAATGCCCTGAAGCTGGTGGTCACCCAGAATCCTTTATCCAACTTTATCCCTTAATAAAATTGAAGTGTTTTAATTTTCCAGGATGTACTGTTCCATAAACAAGGAGTTGATATTATGAACAAAGAATGAACAAATTTTCATAGATGTTTTGAAAACATGTAAGACATAGTAGCAACTAATACTTACTGAAAAGCATTTACTAAAGTTAGGGAATTGTGCTTAGTACTTTGTGCCACAATCTAAGTGACCCCTCAAGGAAACCCTCTGTGGGGGAGTGATGACTTGCCCCCATTTTAACACTGGGGATTTAAGCTTTACATGGTTTGATAATCTATCATATCAGCACACCACGTTAGAACATATGGAAGTTTGATTTCATATGACCATTACTTTACACTGAACTATGGTAATTTTCTAAAGTGTATCTAATTATAAAGTTTGAGAAGATGTGGATGAAAATATGAACCCCCAAAGCAGTCAACTCTATTACATATAAATCAGTAAATATTCTTTCTTATGCTAAAAAATAACAGCAAGGTATGCTGATGCATGGTATAGGCCTAGGACTTGGGAAGCTGAGACAGAAGAATCAAAGTTCAAGGATCATCCTGGTGTTGATAAGGAGACCCTGCCTAAAAACACAAGGGAAAGAAAAGAGATTGATCAGAAAATAATGGAATATGTGCAATGGATTAGCTCTAATGGCTTGTGTCTTTCTATTATTTATCTATGTAAGGTCTTCTGGTAATGAACTTATTGTGAACTCCAATCTGTTACTGATCTGTTATCACAGCGTACTCCAACATTTAAATCAAGTATCCTGAGAATAGATCTCTTATCTCTATTCAGAGGTCATTTTCTCTAAAATGTCTCAGGGGAAATAAATTTGTCTCATTTTATTGTTGAGTTGGTGCAAGTTATGCCTTCCTCCTGAAATAATGTAAACCCCTAACCTCTCTTATGAGCTGCTGTTTTCTCCCCCGCCCCTTTCCCCCTTTTCTGGGACTGGTTTACTCCTTTAAAAAATTCCTAATACCATCTAAATAATTTCCATGTTTGGAATAAACATCTTTGAGAAATCTTTGCATAAAGCAAGAAATATTATGTATCACCTTTTATAGAACTGGTACTACCACAGCTAAGACAGCCTTCGACATTGTTCCTTCATGAGACCCGCTCTTTCTCATGACCCTAGGGTTTTACTTGTTTTAGCTGCATTTCCAGATTATAACCAACATCCTTGGGGAAAAAAATCTTTTGTTTAAATCTTGTTAGTGGGGCCATTTAGTTAAGCTTGATGGATTCAATTTTGTAGCTTTACAGAGCCATTAGTAAATTTCCCGTCAAGAAATTGTCCCTGTTTTTTAAGAAAAATGTTCCCTCTGGCTGAGCTGGGGGCTCAAATGGCAGCCAATTATCACAATAACTTTTCTTCCCTTAGCCTGTGATTTAGCAGAGCCAAATAAACATATAATATCTATTGGAAGCTCTAATGAGAAGAGGATTAGGGCATGAAGGTAATTTAAAGGCTGCTTCAATAGATCAGGCATGAGGAAATAGGAATGGAAACAAGGCTAGAAGGAAAATAAACTTAATAGGTCTTGGCTGATTAGACGTGAGACCTGAGGAGGCAGTGATTCTAAAGGTCATTTTGGGAGTTTCGGACATCACCACATTGTAGCCTAATTCATTGTCAGCAAATGGGGAGAAAGGGCAGCATATTATGACTTAGAAATAACTTTTCTCATTTGAGGGGGAATGCCTGGCAGGTGGCAGAGACATTGGAGGAGAGCTCAGGAGCGTGACAGATATTTGAGAAGTAAAACATGTTTTTCCTTAGGCTGGATACCAGCTCGACTCTAATGATGGGTGGTCTTTTGGGGAGAGAGTGTGGGAGAAATTAGACTGGTGATAAAACAGACATTTATTTCCACTTCTTGCTTTAAATATTGTGACTGTGGGGATACACTTGGCATGAGCTGGAAAGCATAGACATCTGAGAAAATGCACAGAAAAATAGAAAATACAATTTATAGAAATATTGAGGTTTCTATTCTCAAATGTAATTCCTAGAATAGCTTTCATAACTTAATATCTGTTATAATAACAGTTGCTAACAATATTTAATATTAATTATCAAGTCTTGTATTTTATTTATTAAAGGTTTATTTATTTATTCACTTACTTACTTTTTAAATATGTTATTTGAGTGTCCAAATACATGTCAATATACCACATGCAAGCCTAACATCTGTAGGAAGTTAATAGGTTAAGAAAAAGAGGTTGTTGGCTCCTCTGGGACTGCAGTTACAGAGGGATGTGAGCTAGAGCATCAGGGTTCTGGGAACAAACCCGGGCACTTTGGAAGATCAGTCATTGCTCTTATCTATCCAGCCCATAGTGTTATTTAGAAATAGAGTCTAATGAAGCTCAGGATGGCCTCCTACTCTTTATATGACAGGAGATAATCTTGAACTACTGATCCTCCACTGTCTTTCTCCCAAAGTCTAGGATTAAACGTGTAAGCCATATGTCTGGCAAAGCTTTGAGCTTGGAGGGGAATAAATAGGGACTCAGGCATACAAGGCAGGTACTCTTGCACTGAACTGGATCTCAATTACTGCTTTAGGAATAACTTATTTTCCTTGTATAAATCATGTAATATGGATTTTTTGTTAATTTTTAAAGTTTAAATAACATGAGTTATTTATTAATTTTTTAAGTTTAATTTTATTTTATGTGTATGAGTGTTATGAGTGTATGCCTGTGAACCACGTGCATATGGTGGTCAGAATTGTGTTGGGTCCTCTGGAACAGGGTGTACAGGAATGTTTGTGAGCTGCTGTATGGGTATTGGGAACCAAATCAGAATCTTCTGGAAGAGTAACCATTGATCTTAACCACCGAGTTGTTGTTCTAGCCCTCCCATGTATTATTTTTGTACATATTATTTTACTTACCTATATGAGCAGCATGCTGCTTTTCTTAGAAATAATCTTCATTTAATATTTTCTGGATCTTTCCAGCATGATTCCACTTTCTATGCAATCTCCCAGTTTTTCTATTTTGTGTGAAGACTATGACTTTCTAAGACTTACATTTTAGGTTACTCAAGGTGGGGCACATCTTCTATTAGACATTTAGTAGACAACATTTTCTTTGCAAGGAATCATACTTCCACAACATGTTGTATAGGATCAAAAGTGAATGCAATTCAGGACAGGGATGTGCTTCGGTGGATCCATACTAAACATTAACCCAAGAAGGGATATTGATTTTCTGAAGTGATAATATTTATACAATAAAAGAGGCCGAATGATCTACACATGTTTAATACACACTTGAATGAAGCCACAAGAACCATTGGCGTTCTTTGGTGAGGTTGAGATAAAACTTCCATCAGCGCAATGATTTTCTACTGATTTAAGTAATTAGAAAACAACATGGCTTCTCTTTGGATTTCTATGATTCATCATAGCACAATATTTCTTGCTATGTAGACATGACTTGGTTACACATCATAACATAAAACTGTAAGTTTATTTTCCAAGCATGATTCTATTAATGGCCAGCAGTATACAAGATGATAACACAAAGACAATTCAGACATGACTGTGACTAAAATGTGAAGATGAGACAAATTGCCAAGGTCCAGAGGTCAAGATGAAACTTATGTGAGCACATAAATTGCATATATGGGAGCTCAAAATGTAAAGGTAGATGTAAGAGAGATGCCACATGAGTTCATGAATATGGCCCATAACCCACACCAGATATCTGCAGTACAATGATGGCAATATTGTCTTATTCTTGAAAATATTTGCTTTGATCCCCTTTCCTTGGAATTTATGTGGTACCCAAAAACCTCCAGGAAGTGGCATGCATTTTATTTGTAAGCTCTTTTCTACAGCGTCATGAGAGAGTGGTGCGCCTTTCTTTGTGTCCTTCATTTGTTTTGTGTTTCTTGTGCAGGTTGTTTTTCAAGCTCAAACGCTTGCCACTCATGGACAAGAGGAAGTTATAGCTATTGATGATATATCTTTCAGTTCAGGGTGCTTGCCTGCAGATGGTAAGAACTTCTTGTTTCATCTTGATTCTTACTCTGATAATGTAGACATTGCCATGACTTTTCTCAGTTTTTCTGTGATGTTTTAATAGTGGCTATGTTTCATTGCCCTGATATACTGTTTAACAGTGAGTGACTTGCCTACACTGGAAGTGAAGATAGGCCCTTTCAGAAGCTCTGATGATGCTATAAAGGATTAAGTGGGATGATTGAGCATTAGCCTTTAATCACTTAGTGATGTTGACACTGGCTAGCTCAATCTAAACTAGAGAGCTCCGTGCCTTCCAGAGGGCTGATAGGAAATTGGCTTCCACACACTAGAAATGGCCTCATAAGAGAACAGGTTTGATAATCTACTGCAGGGCATCAATTGGAAGAAAACAGTAGCTGTAATCTATATTTTCTATTTTGAATAAAACAAAATACATTGATAATCTACATATGTCAATCTGAGATGACATCAGTATTGATTTCTTAATTATATTAACCATATACAATTCAATTCCCTATTTATATTTTTCCAATAGAAAGTTTTGTATTAAAATTAAGACATGATTTGGGTAAAAACTTAATCAAATAACCAAGGATCATATATATATATAATATATTATATATGTGTATATTATTTTACATTGTTCTAATGACTCCCTGACTAAGATCTACCACTAATGGTCCCAACAGCTGTTAATGTTGTCAAACAGTGGATCAAACAGTAAATTCATAAATCTCTGTGGGACTTAACTTATACACAATCCTTAGAAACTATTTTGTCAGAAGGGACTCAATGTTTGAACTTAGTTAAAATATATGGCAGTTATGATAATAATTCAAGATCCAAGGAGACATGCTGGTTTTCCTAAGAATAAACAAGGATTTTGTTAGTGGATACTTGTATTGTATGTGAAATTTAACCATTGTTATTTCTGGTATAATAGAAGTTGCAGATATGATGGCTTATGGGATCTGTAAAAGTCCTTCTAACACTGAAACACATAAGGCCTGTATTAGCAATGCTCACCGTATATTAGAGAAGGAATTTCCTTAGGAGTCATTGAAATAGATAATTCAGGGGGATAGAGTTCATGCTACTCAGTTTTAGAAGTAAATAATCAGATTATCAACACCAAAGACATTTTAGGAAAAGAGGGTGGTATTAATTACACCAGAAAAATACAGCCTATCAGAATTATAGGCTGAGCTACTCCACTGCTGACTGCCCTTCAGCTCTAATCCCCCTTCATAGTCTCTCTCTTCCTGTTACCTGGTGCTATTCTTAAATTAAGAATGCAGCCAGTGTTCACTCAGTCTTTTTATTAAAGCATTTATTTCTGACCCTGTCCACTTTAGTGTACTTTTTATTTTCTGCAAAAGTTTGGGTCTGTCAAAGTGATTTCTAACGAGATAGGTTTACTGACTAGTCTCATTAATCATCTTCAAAAGAGAAACAGGCAAGGAGGCCAGCAATTGGATGGAGGTTTTCCTTGCGATTGGGCTTCTGCCATTGATGTTATACTCACATTGCATATTTCCACGGGGACACCATTTGATGTTGCTTGGGAGTAGAACTTCCCTACTATCGTTTCAGATGTTAATGTTCTCTCTATTATTAGTTGTTGAAATTAAAGCAACTTCCTCATTATCTGTGATCATCATTTTAGGATAAAGACCAAGGTAGTGGGAGTCATAATACATATTCAAAAGATAAATACAAGATTTTGTAGTGACCACTTCAAATACCTCTGGAAAGAAGAAAAACAAAACAGAAATAAGAGTCAATAGAAGATAACATTCAATAAACATTGCATAGAAACCTGGGGTCAAATAGAAAAACAGCAAAATCTTTACTTTTTATCACAATCTACTTGTAATGTACATCAGATTCTGTGGAAGTTAAAGATACTAAGCATTAGTCATCATGTGTACATTTCAAGGTTGTTCTTTTCAATTGTGCCATTTATATGTTAAATTCATACATCATTGCAGGGTTTGGGATTAGAGAAGATTATTTTAGAATTCAGGACTGAGGTGAGGTCTTCAATACATGTGAATGCCAGGCATGCAAGACAGGGTTGTAATAAGATAGATGTCATGGAATAAGACAATATATCCACAGTTGGACAAATAATTAGGAAATGGCTAGTTTTGGGAGTTAGTGGTATGTAAGCTTAGTCTCCATCTTTAGAATTTATGGAGTGTTAAAAAAGATGTCACTTTCAGGAAAGCTATACAAGAATGGCCTTTTAAGAAGAAATTGAAGATCAGGTAAAGATACCTATGGTGTTCTTTGAAGATGAAGGTCCAGAGGATTTTAATGTTTCACGTAATACTAAAGTAAACAACAACAACAACAACAACTAAATTTGTTTTTCTATCTGGCATAGGTTAAGGTTTGGAAGGAAAAAACAGCAGAATGAAGGTGGGTTGATAGTAGGAACAGAGCTTAGTTTGTGACTGTTGAGGACCAGCACAGGGGTGTGGCTCTATTCTGTAAAGGGCAGGAATGTGAAAGGTGGTTAAATTAAGAAGCATTAAATTTCCAGTGGAATTGAGCAGCCAACTCCAGGCAGTAATGGAACAGACTGAATATAGTTAATCATCAGAACCACATGTGAGAGTGATTGGTGCTGGGCTTCCCTCCAGACCTAGGAGATGAGGATCACAGAAGAAGTGGCTTGCATTTTAAATTAGGTTACTGGGACAGTTTCTGTGAAATAAGCAAAGCTATGCTTAAAAACAGACCTGGCATTGACAAAATGTGTGTCCTGGTTATTTCCTGATTCCTGGACAAAGAACAGAATTCCAATTAAAGAGAGTCAGTGATTTAGTTTCCTAGGGTCCTGAGGGTGGGATTGAATGGGAGCATCAGAGACAAGGAGGCAAAGCCAAATGGTTATCTTCCATCAGAAAATCCTTTTGGATGCAAGCTGGGCTTAGGCATGGCTTTAATCGGATGTAAATAGATAAGTAAGCTTAAATGACTTTATACAGTAAAGGCTTGAGTACTTAACTTGTTCCTCTCCTTATGAAAGTCAAGGATAAAGAGAGGTTTTAATGTTTTCTTCATGTTGTTCAGCTTGAGGATGAACTTTGTACATGTCAATTTAGGAACTGGAAAAAGAAAAAGAGGAAGGGAGGCTATGTTGGGCCGAGCTATTGGTCAGTCAGTTCTTATATGGATGACTTTCATTGCTAGGGAGCACAAAATTCTTCTGAATATTTACTTTTCTTCCTGTAATAGGGATAGGCGGTGGAAACCACTTTATAAATTAAGTAAGTTTGCTTCAAAAACTGAAAATCCATCCGTTTAGGAATAAATTTCTATTTTCTATTGTCTTTCAAATTCTATTTTGTCTGCTTTATTTCCTATTTTCATCATTGGTGTATTCACCAGAAAGAAATCTCTAAAAGGAAATGTGGATGATTTTTCCAGGTGTAACCAAAACTATAAAAGCATAAACAATACCAAAGCAAAACTAATAACTTTAAGAGTAAAAGAAAAAGAACCAATTAAAAAATATCCAGATATAGAGTAATTTTCTCCCTTAAAAGCATACAGGATAAAATATGGGATATATATTTATATTTACATCATATATACACACACACACAGAGGAAGATTTCTAGATTACCTTATGCATTCAATGAATGGAGATTAACAAATATAATTACTACATGAAGTGGTTAGTGTAGAATTTCTAGGACTATAAGATTTTTGCCTTTTGCTGGAAATACTAATACGATAAGAAAAATATTAAAATATGCTTATCCTCAGAGTCACAATGAATATAAGACAATAGGCATATAGAAGATAAATGTATCAAAATACTCATCTTTGAAATAATACACTCAAAGGAGAAGAGAAACATATAGTAGAGATAAAGATATAAGGGATGCTATTATGAGACAAAGGTAATAAATGCAGAATAGACAAACAAAATCAATAAAATTTCCGATTTTATTATAATCACAGAGCAGTTACTACTAGAAGTCAGGGGTTGTAAGTTAGGATTAAAAAGTGAACCAATTTTATTCTATGAAATCTCATTCTAACTATAATTACAAACATTAATCAAAAGCAAGCAGAAGTGAAAGCTGGTCATGGTTGGATACTCCTGTGGTCACTGCTCTCTAAGATTGAGGCAGGAGGATCACAGTTTAAGGTTACTCTGGACTATACAGCAAGAGTCTTCTCAATAAAAAAAACAGAACAGCAACTACCAAAGAAGAAGTTGGGGAAAGATACAGCACACATCTCTAACCCAGGGGGAGGGGCCATATCAGTGTCTAATGTGCCTCAGTGCCACGGAAGTTAGTAGTGCTAAGTAGAAACATTGTACTGCATAAAAGTTAAAGGGAAGTTGACCAAAACCAAACCAAACCAAAACAACAAACAACCCCCATAATCTTCAACATACATGGTTTCAATGGCAATATTTCAAAATGAATAGAAATTATTATTGGAATTAAAAGCAATGTATGATTACTCCAGGAAACTTCATTACATGTCTCCCAAACATAATAGAAAGCGTATACAGAAAGTCATCAAAATCTCCATATTATATACTTGAACAAAATGATCTCCCAATATGTAACAATTGACATTTATTATTTATTAAAAATATTTTAAAACAGTATAATGGTTAAACTAAACCCCAGTAGAATGCAATATTTGTCCAGGACAGCCTCAGCCCAGGGATACAACAATGAAAGCAAGCAAAGTCTTCAATCTGGGGAAAGAAGATTAAGAAATGAATAAAATTTCAGAGCTAAGTGCTAATTTGGGCCGGCCTCCATTCAGTCATATGATAAAGCCCAGACCTCCACCAGAAGACTGGGACATTAGTAATCCGGCTGAGTGGAAACATATTGCTCCTTTGTCTTGTCATTGTACTGTTGTGGGGTAAAGAGACAACACAACCAAGGGAACTCTTGAAATAGAAAGCATTTAATTGGGGGCTTGCTTTAGTTTCAGAGGTTTCGTCCATTATCATTGTGGCAGGGAGTATTGTGGCAGACATGGCAGGCGTGGTGCTGGATATGTAATAGAACTATACCTGATCCCAAGACAAAGACAGGGAGATGGGGTCCAGCATGGATTTTTGAAACCTTAAAGCCTAACTCCAGTGACACACTTCCTTCACGAAGACCACACCTCCAAATCCTTCTAATGCTGTCAAACAGTCCCACTCCTTGGTGACTAAGCATCAAAATGTATGACTATATGGGCTCATTCTTTTTTAAATTTCTTATTAAAAATGTCCAAAAATCTTTTTTCATAATACTGTAGTCTTGTAATAGGCAAATATATTCTCTCTGTCTCTCTGTCTCTGTCTCTCTCTCAAATACTGATAGAAAGTAAATTACCATATAAAAGGGAAGTGAATGATGGCATTGATGATTGGCAATGAGAAATAAAAATTCCAGAAACAAAAGCCAATCATTATAAAAGATAAATAAACTAATTGTTTTATTAGATTAGTCAAACAAAAAAGAAAGAAGACATAGATTACAAATATCATCAATGAAATGAAGCCTAATGATAAAAATCTTATAGATATTAAACTAATAACAATCTACGAATTGATTTCTGGTAGTTTCCTTCAAAGATAAACTATTAAAATTCATTAATAAGAAAGTGGTAATCCAAAGAATTTTATGTTTAGTAAAATTCAAAATAAGCATTTTTTATGGAAGAAAATTCTAAGACAACACTATTTCATTTGTAAATTTTATTAAAGATTTATCAAAAATAAAATGGTATCCATTCTTTTCAGTATAGAAAATAGAAACTAGGACAATATGTTCTACCTCATTCTGAAAGGGTTACATTACACAACAAAAATCCAGACAAAATCCGCAAAATATCGTGTGGTCATGGTTCTCACAGAACTCAAAAATTTTCAGTAAAATGTTATAGAATCAATTGAAATGAAAGGCTGGTTCAATGTTAGTAAAGCAATCAGTTTGTGAGGCCATGTAAGCAGACTCAAGCAGAAGTGGCCATGCAATAGCTTCTGTAGATCCAGAAAAACTGTTTGACAAAACTCAAAATACTATGGAGAATTATGAACTTATTAAATATCATAAATGTTCTCAAATCCTACAGCCAACATTAAATCTAACAATGAAAGAATGATGCTGTGCCCTGAAACTGGAACCAAGAAAGGTTGGCGATTCATCACTATAATTCACCAAAAATCCTAAGTGATGCAACAGATTAATACACATAAGCAAGGCACACGATCACAACAGAATAAAATATACTTTCCTATTTGGATAATATATTTAAACAGTCTCATGGAATACAATTTTTAAAAGTTTTTAGAACTGGAAAATTAAGTTGACATAGTAGCAGGAGACAAGGTCAGAAGAAGAATCAAGTTTGGCTTAATGTAATAGCAGTGAGCCACTGGAAATCCACATTACAAAATGGCTCCCCATGTCGCAGAGTAAAAAGAATTCTTATATATACCAATATGAGTTTTATCTGGACTTAGAAAGCCACAAAACACTGACAAAGGCTGTCAAGAAGAAATAAATGATGAATTCATGAGAGGTAAGTTAAAAATAAATTTATAAAACAATGGTAGCCTTTTAAATGGAAAAATTGAGATGATGTAGTTTCTGCATACTTTAGTAATTATACGTTCAGAGGAAAATAACTCTATTGTTTTAGCAAAATATATTAATTTTTACTGTAATATTACAACTTTATAGTGATACATAATTATATTTACTTTTATCATTCCTTAATTCTTTACTGAAACAATAAAATTATGTTATTTTTATAGTATTATTGAAATCCTTCAGACATTTCCTCTACCCCTAAGAATAATGTTCTATAGAGTTGTTGCCCTTCTCAGAATACAAAACTCATGGTACGTTTATTGGAAGAAATATCAATTTATACTCTCCCAAACTATTAAACACAAAATAGAAATCAAGGCTTGTGACTATACTGAAATAAAATGTATTTAATCAGTGCTTCTTGAATAACACTGATTCTTGAATAAATTGATGATTATAATTTTTATAATGATTGCATGCTGTGACTCATAATCAGAATATTGTGAAATTCCTTGAATATTTTTGATTGGGTTTTCAGGACCTTGCTTCAGTGTCATTTGTAAAATGACACCAATGTACAAATCATTGCTTAATTAGAATCTTCATGATGCATAAATATTATCCAGCTAAATAACTAAAATCATACTTACCTTTTTAAAATGCTAGCTATCCAGTAACCTTTTAAGAACTAATAAATATTAATTTAAATCCATTATTAATTAAAGAAAACTGACAAAAAACTATCTAAAATAGTTAGGGTCAAAATTGGATGTTAATGGTAACTTTCATTGCAACAGAGCTGGAATTCATTACCTAATGAATGGGAATTACTGGCCAATTGCACACAACCTGTTTATGTGAGATAAGCTTTGAAGGATGGCTGTGTTAGACATGTGACTTCATTAGTGTAGATGCCTTGGGATGATTGGCAAACCTCTCTTCTACTGAAGATGAAAAATTTTAACTACCTGTCTGAAAATTTTCTGTCATTGAGATGGCAGTACAATGTTCAAGAAGGAGTGAGAAAAAGAGGGAGAAGGAAAGAATGAATATGATTTCTACAAATGACTTTGAGCTGCTGTATTGAATATATTAAAATAATATGAGCTTCTTGAAGATTTATTGATTGGCAATGTATGCAAATAACATCCAAACATAAACCTATTATGGCTATAAATTTGGTTAGGATACCACTAAAAGTGGTTATACTGAGAAATAAAAAGAAATATTTCATACCTATCCTTACAGAATACATCCCAATTAAAGGCAATTTTCACTTAAATATTTTGCTAGTTTTGCTTATATCCCTTTTAAACTATTGTATAAACAGTGGTAAATCAGAGATAATATGCAACATTTTAATGAATTATGCCCAATGTTAATAGCTCTAAAGGGAAGATTTGTAGCACTGATATGAATCCACCAAATTACCATTTTAATTGTTTCAGAGTAATTGTTATTGTTGTATCCTAGTTTCACTTATTGTAATGTTTTCTAAATTGCATGTGCAGTTTTATTTCCAGTGTATCTTATTTCCAAGATGATTTGCATATTCATCAGTTTCAAACTCTCATTATAAAAAACAGATTATGTAGGTATTGGTAAATCACTGCTATTACCAATTGATATACTTTATCACAAGTAAATATAAGATGATTTCTAGAGACCATAAAGTAATTTCAATCTGATTTCTTTAGTCATTTACCCATTTGTTAAAGAAATAAATATGCATTTAGCTTTGTATCCTGCCAAGATACATTTCTAGGCATTGAGCTAAGCAAGAGCAAAAAGACAAGTAATCTTCATTATATCCAGGGAACCTGCATTTTTATTTGGGGTAAACAGACAGTAAGCAAATAAATAAATGTGTTTTATGTCAATGATGAGCAAGAGAACATAGGACTGAGATAAAGTGCTAGAGGTGAGGGTAAAAAAGTAAAATTTTAAATAGCACACTCAGTATGCTGACCTTAAATGCACAGATAGTAATTGAGCAGGAAGGCCAAGGGGTCCAGAGAATAAGAAACATGCACTTTAGCAAGATATGTAAATGTAAAAGCCTGCAGGAGCAAGCTTGGTTTACTAGGTGAAGATCATAGCAAGGGCTTTTCTGTCTCGCTCTTAAAAGGGCATCAATTAAAAATATTTCCCTCTCTCCCCAGGAGAAATGCTAAAGCAGGAGGGTCAGGAATTCAAGGTCATTGTTACTTCTATTATTATAGCAAATCAGGGAAGTACACACCTGTACTTCTAGATCTTGGCAGGTTGATAAAGACGGGAAAATCGGGAGTTTATGATCAATATGGGTCACATAATACCATGACTCAAACAATGATGTTAATAGAATCCAGAATAAGATGACTGCTTTGAGCCAGAACTGGTAATATTAACGAAGTCTTGTACATGTTTTGCAGATAAAGTAGAAATTTTTCTGATGGGGAGGATGCCAGGAGGGAGGAGGATAAGGAGAGGGAGTAGGGAAAGAGAGGGGAAGAGGAGAGGAGAGGAGAAAAGAGATAGCATGTATCGAACTTCATGCTTAAAGCACAAACAAAAGTTGTTTGCTATTTATAACTGAAAATAAATCTGTAGAAAGATATTTTGGGCAGAGGAAAATAAATTTCAGACTATGGCCTACTTTTTGTTGTCCTCTTAGGGAAAGAAGCAAAATGGCAGGGGGATGGCTTAGTTGGATTCCAGATAAGGTTTGAAATGGAGCCTGACGTATAGCTCAGTGTGAAAATCTGGTCACATAAGAGAAAATAGCGTGCTGAGCTTCTAGAATACTGCATTACCCATCTTTCCATCCATTCCAGTAAAGCTGCAGGAACCAAGAATAGGGAGCAATCAAGTATATCCAATGTTATTGAACAATTTGTTAAGGATTGAAAAGTAAATAAATACAGTACGTCATAAGTTACGCTTGATAGATGCCTTTGAAACTGGGAAGGGTCATAAGAAAAGGTTATGAAACACAATACTTGTTGTTAGATCGAGGTAGTATGAACACACTCTAAGCAAAAGAAGCTAGATCCAGAAGACCATGTACCACATGGCTTCATTAATTTGAAAAGAACAGAATAAATCCACAATTACAGAAGGCAGTGTCCAAGATGGCAGAAAGAATAGAGCCTTATCAGCAATGGATATGGAATTTTATTTAATGTGAAGAAATGTTTTGGAAATACATAGTGATTTTAATTGTATAATGCTGCAGATGTACAAAATGACACCGAAGTGAAGAGTTTCAAATGGTTTAAGTAGTGGGTTTTATAGAGTAGGAATTTTACATTAAGAAGAACTCTCTACAAGCCAAGTTCAAGAGTAAGCATTAAAAAAATGGAATTCATGAGAATCTGCATTGCTTAAATAATTAAGTTGATAGTTTGAGCCCTTTGAAGATGGATGAAATGCTGTTGTTTGGTTACCAAAGGGAACGATCTCATAAGGAAAGAGAACATGAGGTTGTAGAGGAGAGAGGATGAACTTACTGGAGTGAATCTTTAAAGAGGCAGAATATGCAATTTCTTTACAAATGAAAAGGGTGTCCAGAGAAGAGCATGGGCAGCTGACATGAAGAGATGTGGAGAACACAGTAGGCAAAGGTGGGGCTGGAGTAGGTCTCATCTGATTTCCCTCATTTTCCCAACGAAGTATGAAGCAAGATGATGAACTGACAATGATGTCAGAGTGGGAAAGAACGAGGAGGATGGGAACAGTAGTCTAAGATGGAAGAGAATTGGGGTTTAATGCTGTAATGAACTGGATAGTCACAGATATGAACTTATATCAGTCTGCAAGATTGCATCGTCTCTTTACGTCCATTAGCTGTGTAAATACATGTAGAGGGCTGTATTTAGTCTTTCTTTGAGAGATTGGAAGTGCATAAAAAGATAAAGGGAATGCCATTCGTCTGAACAACTGTAAGAAAAGAAATGAAGACATGACTCAGTACGAAAATAATTAAAGACATTGTACGATCATAGACTGATGGGCTGGTATGACAAAGCGGTCATTGAGCAAACACCATGGAATGTTCTCAGATCAACTAAGATGATTCCAGGGTTAGTAGGTGGTATGATTTTATGGGATTACTGTCATATATACAACTCATTTTCACATGGTGTCACATGCTAGGTTACCATTGCAGAGTGGGCCACTTGAAGGTATAAAAAGGAGAATTTAGTATCATCAGAGGTTTTCATGCTGCGATGAAAAAACGGAGTTGTGTCTCTTCATCCCCAAGACAAGTTCAAGTGTGAGTTAGGAAACAAGTAAGAATCTGTGAGAACTGGATATAGTGATATTTCAGTTATGTTTTAATAAATAAAGCTTGCATGAAGATCAGAGGGTAAAACTAAGCCACTAGAGGCCACACATTGGAGTCACACACCTCTAATCCCATGGTTTGGGAGACAGTGGCAGACGGACCTCTGTGAGCTCAAAGCCTGGTCTACCCAAGATCAATGCAGAAACAGATGCAGGTGGTGGTGGCTCACACCTATAATCCCAGTACTAGGGAGTCACACCTTTAATCCCAGCACTAAGGGGAAATATAAAATGGGAGGAGACAAAGGCTCAGGGCTCAGCCTGCAGTCACTCAGCCTTGGTAGAGGTCGCTTTTCTAGTCGCTTGGCTGTTTTGCTTTTCTGATCTTCAGCTTGAATCCGTCTCTGTGTTTTTACTATTTCTGCTAGTATTGGCAGCACTGACAGAAGCAAGTGGATGGTTTAATAGAGTTCACGTTTTCATCGAAGTTATTTTCCAGAATCTAAATAACGACAACCACAAATAACATAAAAGTGAATGTTGAAACAGCCAAAGCCCAAATTTTCAAAGACCTAAGAGTTCATATCATTTGCTGCTGAGTACGGCAACCAGGCCCAGTGGGAGACACCAATGTCAAGAGAGTTAAACTTAGTATTTCCTAATCAGAGGTAAGAATTTTCTGCAAGTAGTAGTAAGAGCAGAGGGGAGAGCGAGTCTATTTTTAAGTATAATCTCTGCCACAAAACTATTCATAATGTGATCTAGTAAGAGAAGCTAGTTCAAGAATGGAGCCCATTTCCAGTGTCAGAAGATGTCATCTACCATATTAGTTCCCTAAACAAGTCACAGTCTTCGACTCTTCATTTCAACGTTAGTGTAGTTCGCTTCTATGAAAACATTGATGGTTTGGTTTGGAGTTTCCCTGATACTACTATGATCTGATTGAGCCATAGATCCAGTGGCACGGTTGCATTATCCTTGCTGTCCCTGTCTCTCTGTCTTTGTCCCTGTCTCCGTATCTCTTTTTTTTCCTGATTATGGCTTTGTATTCTGCTATGCAAGTGTTTAGAACATTTTAGTAGATGGTACCATTCTGGGAGAGATGTGTTTTCAAGGGCTCCTGCATCTCGCTTGTGTTCTTTGTATCAATTTAACAGATGAGGTTTTACCATGTCAAGAAGTGTTGAAAAACAAGCAGGACCTACATTGTTTGGATATGGAGCTCCTCAGATTTGATTCTTCAGATGACGGCTTGAGATGTAAGTGTCAAATTGATATTCCCATTTTGTTGGTATGGTCACAATGTGAAAAAGCCAGCAACCAGTTATAGGAGCATGTATGTGCCAACCTTTGTTGGCACTGATGTCTTAGTTTTAGCCAGGTGTCAAAGTTTGCATTTTAAGAGAATAGTGAACAAACATATACACATCTACCTAAGATGGCATTTTATAAAGTCATACCATTACAGAGTATCTTATAATCATATACAATATATGGCTTTTAAAATTTGAGTTTGAGGGTGAATGGTAAACAAACTAATGGATTTAATTCCATGAAGTAGATAAGGAGAAATATGAAACTTTACAATTTGTTCTAAAGCTATGATGCAAGAAAAACTACAAATCTAATTTTTAAGCCAATGGTCCTTTTAAGAGAAGATCCACATTTTTATCAAATGAAAAACTTTTGCAAAATAGAGTGGCTTAGGTATTCTTGCAGCTGTGTCTGGCCTGTGGGTCACATGTACTCCAGGATAGTTATGAATTTGGCCAAACAAAAATTACTTAAAATTGTACATGATGTCTTTTTGTAATGTAGTTATGTAGTTCTCCAGCATGAACTTTGTAGATGACGGCATCATGTCCCAGTTGAAGAAGGTTGGATGCACCTGCCTGGGTCTAAGGCTTTACTGAATCAAACGTTCAAGATAGTGATGTGCCCTTGTGTGTTGGCAGAAGACCTTTAAGTTTAGTACAACACACAACTGAGGTTGAGTAACTCAACTCCAGGAGACTGTAATAATCCACCAAGGCCCTTTGCTCTCTTCTCAGTGTGCCAGCCCTGTGGATTTGACTTTGACATGTGTGCCTGGGTAACCGAGGCACCTGCTGAGCAAAGTTCTTGGATGTGCACAAAAGCAAGTGAGGTCCCTTTACTGGACTCTGTACCCTGGCAGGATCAAAATGGCAATGATGACGGTACCAAATAAAATGCAATGTATTTTATATATGATGCTTTGTTGTGATGAGTATTAAATCTTTAAGCCAGGGGTGTTGATAAGCATACAAATTAATAAAAGTATAATATATCATAAATTTTGAAAGGGAAAAATAATGTTTTTTTAAACCTGTAAAAGAAAAATTATGCCACATTAGCTGTTGTTTTATTTTATTTTTCTTACGGTCTGGATGCATTCATTTATATGAATTAAAAACAAAGCCTTTTATCAAGCCCAGCCACGTTGCTTCTCACTGAAATGCTGTTTCCTTCTGTTACTGGAATGTAAGTTATTATGATTTGTGCGCATGTCTGCCCACCCTGATCTCTTTTTCAGTTATTGGTTGCTTTTTACTTTTATTTTTTGCTACTAGTTTGAAAACGTTACCTGACATGTTTTTAAATATGTACTCTTAATTTAAAATTGTATTTATTTATTAATGTATACAGTGTGTGTGTGAGTGTGTGTAAGTATGCCATAAAATGTATGTGAGGATTTGGTTTTCTACTTCTACCATGTAGGTTTGGGAACCAAATGGAACCAAAAGTCCTCCTGCTTGTGCTTGCTGTACAAACACTTTCACTTGATAAGCTACCTAATTGGCTTAATAATATTAATTTTAATATACACATGTGAATACTAAATTTATTACATAAAATCTAAAGTAGGAGCTGGAGAGATGACTAAGTTGAGAAGAGCATCTCCTTCCTTACAAAGAATGTGAGTTCAGTTCCCAGCACCCATATGTCCTGTTCTCAGAAGCCTGAACTTCAGCCCTGGGGACCTGGTATCATCTTTTGACTCCTGTGGGCACCTACACACACACTGCACACACTGCACACCTGCACACACCTGCACAGACACTAAATTTTTTATCAAACTAAAATTTCTTGGTACTTTTCCTTTCTTCTTTTTCTTTTATTCAAAATAAGTTTATTCATACAAAATAATCTGATTATGATTTCCCCTCACCCTATACATTCTAGTCCTTCCCTACCTTCCCTCAAATATGTATCCACATTCTTTCTATCTCTTATTAGAAAACAAACAGACAGATAGGGAAGAACTTCCCCCCTAATAAAAACAAGCAAACAAAGAAAAAACAAAAAAGAAGGAAAAAGAAGAAAGAAAGAAAGAAAGAAAGAAAGAAAGAAAGAAAGAAAGA
>LOEQ01005380.1:77615-94726 GCA_001685075.1 Bramus lutescens
GGCGGGACAAAAAGCAGGCCCTCTCCCCTACCACTACATCATTTCTATTTACATCAGATTTCCAGTCTCATTCTTTGAGCATTTTCTGACATATGTGTGTCTGGTTCTGATACTTGCTTTTTCTTTTCAAACTGACTCTGGTACTTCACTATGCCTTGTAAAGTTTCCCTTGAAGACTTTTTGAGTGATTTGATGTGTGAAATTAAAGCTTATCCATTTTTGTTGTTATAATCATTTTCAGGTGTCATACCCTTTAAAATAAAATATTTAATGCCTGGTTTTAAAAACTCTGTAAAAAGTTGTGTTCCAAACAAACAAACCAAAATAATAAATAAACAAAAATAATCACATAATTCTTTCCCTAAATTGTTGTTGTTGTTGTTGTTGTTGTTTTTTGTCTTTGCTTTTAGGTTGCATGGTGTGGCTGAGGGACAATCATGCTTCTACTTTTGGATCTGTAGAGAGCAGTGCATATTTTAACAGTTCAGTATATCATTGCATGGGCGGACAGTGCTATCTTCAATTCTATTACACAATGGAAAACAGTGTTTTGAGAGTAAGACTGTACACTAATAAGGTGAGAAAAATAAATATTTATTTATTTAAATCCCTTGAATATATGACATTCCTGTTCTTAAGAACTTGCTTGTCTTTCTATTTCTCAGTCATGCATAGACTTGATATATTGTTTCTTAAATTTTTTATTATGTATATGTGTATGCTGCTCATCTTCATGTGCACCACATGTAGACAATGCCTTCAGGGGCCAGAAGGGGTTTGAGCCCTGTAGCTCTAGTCACAATGGTGTGAGTCCTTTCTCCTCCATGTGTGTACTGGTAACCAAATCCAGGTCTCCTGCAAGAGCAGAAAGTATTCTTGTTTCCACAATAGCTGAAAGCTACTTTTATTAAAGGTGAAAAAGTGAGCTGGGTGGTGGTAGCTCATGCCTTTAATCCCAGTACTTGGGAGGCAGAGACAGCCAGATCTCCCTGAGTTCAAGGCCAGCCTGGTCCACAAGATCTAGTTTCAGGACAGGTTCTAAAGCTACAGAGAAACGCTGTCTCAAAAAACCAAAACTCCCCAGTCCCCCCAAAAAGGTGAAGAAGCATGCACATCAGGGCACACAGAGAGAATTCCCCTACAAGACAGGAAGGGCAGACCTGAGCCTTTTCTAGAGGCCTGGGTGTTTTAAAGATCTTTGTTGGGTTGGGGGGATTTTTTTTTATTTTTCTATTTTAGGGTCTGTCAATTTAAATGAAGAAAGAGGTGCTGAGATGCCCATTGCTTTGGGAACAGAGGTCAAGCTCAAGTCTTGAGCTTATTTGACCAACCTAGACTAGTCATACATTATCTGCTCTCAGTGGTCCATCTTAAATACTGTATTGCATTTTGGGTGCAGGCTTTAATTTTTCAAGGGACAAAGGAAAAGCAGTTAGAGTGCCTCTAAGGAGGGTCAATCTAAGGAGGCAATGATAAAAACTTAACCAGTGGCGAAGATCCAGCATATAAGACAGCCATTTAACAATGTGTGCATCTTTGAAGTGTGCTATGTGAGTGAGACAGTGTCTGCAGTGTTGTAGGAAGGCCACTAGTCAGTTCCCAGCCGCACAGCCCTGAATAACCAAACAGAAACTGTATTAATTAAATCACCACTTGGCACATTAGTTCTAGCTTCTTATTAGCTAACTTTTACCTCTTTATTTAACCCATTTCTATTAATCTGTGTATGCCCATGAGGCTGTGGCTTACCAGGTAAAGTTCCAGTGCATGTCTCCAGTGGGGCTACGTGGCTTCTCTCTGCCTCCACCTTCTTTCTCCCAGCATTCAGTTTAGTTTTCCCTGCCTAGCTCTGCTCTACCCTATCACAGGCCTCAAACAGCTTCTTCATTAACCAATAGTATTCACAGCACACAGAGGGGAATCCCACATCACGATAGCATACACAAACCAAGTCTGTTGGTGTTTATGGTTTTCTTGCCTACCTTTTTTTTCTTATAAGGGCAATACTGCCTCTCAATAATTTTCTCAACTATATTTTCAGTGGGAATTATTGCAAGTGCTTTTAACCACTAAGCTATTTATCCAGCACTAGATTTGGATATTATTTTTCCTAACTTTATTTGTTATACCTTTTAAGAATTTTTAAGAAATTAATTTAGGGGATACTATCAGACTCAAAAGTATTTGTGATATTGGAATAAAAATTCAGAAATCTATATTTAAGAAATTATGGTCCTGATAGAAATAATGGAATTGGGATTATACATTGTTAGGTCAGTTTTAGAGTTCTTATGTAATCTGTGTAAGATTTTACATCTACAGTAAATTTTTATTAATTATTAAAAGCACAAATATGATGGAAATAAATTCTTTGTTCTGATCAGTAAGTAGGGATTTGAAGATTCATAGTTCCTGATTAAACACAAAAGAGTCATTTGAGTTGAATTAAAATGTATGCTACTGTGTAGAGTGAACATTGTGGTTATGCAAATGGGATAAACAAATCCATAACTTTCCAGCTTATATACAATGGAATGAAGTTAGCTACAATTTACATTTTCATTAATTACTCTGAAAATCTCCACTTCTATGAAGTCTACTTAGTAGGAATAAAAAACCACAGGGATCAATTACAATCATCTAAGAAATGGAAAATTTTTTGCAGAAAATCCAACTCTGAAGAGGCCATAAGATTATCCAAAAGAGTTTCTTTTGTTTCGGGATAATTTGGATAAATCTTGTTGAAATTTTCTCATGGTTTTTGTTGGATACATTGACAAGAACAGTCTGTTTATCACTTGTACCTGTCTGGTAGGACAGAATGCTTGTCACCTGCACTGTATTTTGCTTTTTTTCCTTCTGAAGCTTGAAGTGTCAAGATAACTAATCCCCCAAAATAAGGATGCTTTAAAGAATGATAGTTGGGAATGGGGAAGAAATCCATTCAATTCACCTTGTCTTTTGCTTTTTCTACTTTTCTCATCATACTCTGTTCTTCCTCCTCTTTTTTTCCGCTTGAAGAAAAAAGTAGAGTTCTAAAACATTAACTTGTATCAGTTTGGTACATCACAGGGCAAAATGCTGTTTGCTACTGTGATGAGATATGGAGCCTAGTATCCTTTTGAAAAATATGATATGCTTATTAATTCTTAAAGAATTTCATCCAGCATGTTTTGATCATATTTATCCACCTGATGCTCTGTCCAACCTTTTACTAAAACCCACTTCATGTCCTCTTCTTTTTTTCACACCAGATTTTTTTGGTCCTCTAGTTCTTTTTTCTATATTTCTCTTCTTGTTATATTGTATTTTAAAAATATTTGTAGCTCAATTTCTTACAATCATACTCCACTGTCTTCCTTGACGTTCTATGAGCTGTGTGTTAGAGGCTGTGTTGTAAATGTCCTACTTGAGAGCAGGCAACTCATGGTCAGCTGACCTTTGTTTTTGTTTATTGTGCCCTTTTGTAATTATTTCTTTCTGCTAGAAAAATAAGCTTCTTTGATGAGGGGTGATATCTGCCTCTTTCTGTGGATATAACAATGTGTGTTTAGGATTCAGTTAGAGATTATATTGGTTAAGGACAGAGGTAGTAGGTTCTCTCCTAGGTTCTTTGGCCTTACAACTGCAAGTATTGGCTAAATTTACAGAGCCAGACACGAATTATCTTCTATTGAATTAGCCTTACGTCCATTTAGGTAATTGTTGGTTACCCCTAGGACCTAAGTGCCACTATTACACCTTTTAGACTAGTTTAGCATTGTGGTTATTCTTGTGGTTCATTGGCATTATGGATGGAAAGGACAATTGATTATTTCTCTCTCTTGGCAGCTTGTATAATTACTTCTTTAATGTGTTATTGGGACATATTTGCAGTAAGAGTTAGCATCCAATATCACTACATCTGTTTAATGTATTTCAGTCAATTTAATAAGCTGTTTGGGAGATTGGCATAAGTTAATTTTTACATTTTCTGCCACATTGGCAACTTTCCATATGCATGGAAGAAACTCTACACAAACTAACACCTAGCAAACTCTAAACCAAATTAGTTTTTATCTGCATATGCTAAGGTACTATTCATGCCTCAGTAATCTTTTAGGTTTTCAATTATCTCCTTTGACCAAGGAATAGTGAAAAAATTCTAAAATGATTTGATTGAGTTCAGATTATGCTTGCAAACATTTTAAAATATGGTCTGATGATATCTCATGACAAAAATTTATCATTGCTTATTTACATATTCAAAGAGATATCATACATTAAATTAATATTTGCATTACTTTTCAGGATTATTTTAATCTATCCAAAATATCACTATAGATTTTCAAAGTTTCAGTATATATAATAATAAAAATCAATGATATCTTTCTGTTAGTGGCCTTGGAGCTACATAATAAAAGACTCAAATTGCCTGTAACTGCCACATATTTATCTAATTAGAGTGTGTTACATTTAGTCATTCAAGAGGGGCTTATCCTACAGAATGGAAATGTGTGTATTGACTCATATTGTTTGAATGTAAAGTGTTGCACATCAACCCCTCAGAACATACCTATTTTGGAAGTGTTCATGTTTTTCTCTGACCTCTTTACCATTTTTTGATCATGAATGAACTCTTCCTTGGAGAATATTTAGGTCACAAGTCGATGCTTTATCCCACACTTAAAAGGACTATCAACTACCTTTCAAATATGTCTCGACCTAAACCACCTTTGTCTTCTGAATGAAGACAATTGTTTTCTTCATTCTGGAAATCTAGTTCCTGTTTGTATTGTTTAGCTATGCAGAGTCAAGAACTCCATCTATTAAGCAGTATCAATAGCAACACATTGCCTTTTTGAGATTTTTTTTTAGTGCTAATAAGTTATGGATAATTGGAACTGGTCTTGTAACTTTTACATTTTTTTTAAATTTCCATTTCCAAATAAAATGAATATAGAGGTTGAATCAGAATGAAATTTCTTAGAAGGTATTGATGTTCTTATATAATACAATTTTAAGGCTATAATTAGTTCTATTAGATCATTTTTTCAGTTTCATGATTTTATCATAATATGTGTTCAAAAGTAGTTATTGTTTTCTCAAAAGTCAGTATTGAAGTGTTCCATCAGATTTATTTCCTGGGAGAGAGGGAGGATCTGGCATGTCTGAGGAGAGTAGTAAGGAATAGTGTTTGACAGGTAAGTTGGCACTTTTTAACCTGATCTGGAACAGCAAACAAATTTTAAAGTTGTTGATCAACTGATTAATGATGGGTTTTAAAGTAATAGGAAATTAAAACATGCTTGAAAACCTTTCTGAAGCTGGGGGCTTAATTATTTATTTTTAATATTTTCACTTGTTCAAACTAATTGGATAGTCTGAGATTAAGAACAGAACTCAAAGGTTACCTTCAGTTAGCTGAGGGTAAATTATATTTTTCACTGCTAGTGTTCTCAAACAGAGGAATACAGTAGAAAAACCTCAATCTCACTCATAATATGCATTAAGTTAGTATATGGAAAAGCATTCTTTTTCAAAGCATTCTATTCAGTTTAGGGGGTAATGCATTACCTTCAGGTAGAGGGAAATCAATTAGTTATTGTGGACAAAGGCAAATGCTTTAAATTATTCTTCTAAAGTGGTCATTGTGGGGATTGGTAAGTGTAATTTGCCACACACTGTCATTAAGAGCTGGTTTAGAAGTGTCTTCTTGCTAAATAACTGAAGTTATATGTAAATAATTAGTGAGGAAATTTGTTGTAGGCCTTAATTTCTTAAAACTACTTCATCTCACTGTGACACGAGAGCTCTCAGCTCCAACCTCATGTGCAGTCCTCTCCCCTGTGGAAATATCAGGACTTGGTAGGAAGGCAGAAGGACAGGACGCTCACTTAGTAGATCTGAGAGACCTTATTAAGTATTTGAGGCTTGGGAATCTGGGATAGGCATCAGAGGCTACAACACTCAATGGCAGATAGATTTATTTTAAGGAAATATTGAACGTGGATGAGATAGGCAGAACTGAGGAGAGAGAAGCCTATTTATTACTTGGGAATATGCCTTCTATCATAAGACTTAGAAGGAGATATTTCCTGTTTCTTCTATTTCATACCAGAAGCAAACAAGACTTGCCAGAGCTCAACCTCAGCCTGAGGCAGTTCCATCACCCCACATTTGCACTACAGAATTTTGTGAACATAATGGTTCAATATATTATGAATAATTTCATTTATTTTCCCCAGGAAAGTGTCAAAATAACTTGAATGCTTGCTAATATCTGAAGAAGCATAGGGTTAATTCAGAGCACAGAAGCAAGGTCTTAGAACACAGTGACCAAACTATTATCTCTGATAAACAGCACAGTATAGACTGTGTCTCAGATCTTAGCTCATACCACACAGTAATGATTTTACTCATTATTGCTTCAAATTTCTGTAATAAATGATCATCATAGAAGTCTAAGATATGATATGGGAAAGGGAAAAGCTTTTGAGGCAAAATTGTCAGAAGAGTCAAATATACAAATGCAATCTTCATACAGTAATTATGTGTTGTAGAATATTATTTTAAGATGGGTTGCCATGTTTATGCTGTGGAACATTTGTTTTAACAATATAAAGATGTGCTGCATTCTTTAATGTTGCATTTGTTTAACACTGTGAAACTGTGACACATTGCCTTTCTAAAACACCTGATGGTCTAATAATGGACTGACAGGCCAAAGGCAAGGCATGAGAAAGGATAGGCGGGACAGGCAGGCAGAGAGAATAAACAGGGGGAGGAATGTGGGAGGAGAAGAAGAAAGAGCAAGAGAGCAAGAGGAGGACTCTAGGGGCCAGTCACACAGTCACCCAGCTACACAGCCACACAACCAGCCATGGCGTAAGAGTGAAATTAAGATATACAGAAGTAAAAGATAAAAGCCCAGAGACAAAAGGTAGACGGTTAAGAAAACCTGGCTAGAAACAAGCCAGGCTAAGGCCGGAGCTTTTGTAAGTGATAATAAGATTCCATGTGTGATTTATTTGGGAACTGAGTGGCAGGCACCCAAAAGACTAAAGAGAGAAAAAAAAAAGCCCAACAACAAAATTATGTTGTGCAGAAATTAGAATCACTTCTCCTACAGGTTGAAATACAAACCAAAAGCAAAGCTGCTCCTGCATGTGCAGTTACATAGTCTTACACCATACTGAGTCTTCCTTGCAGTAGCACAGTGATGCTGCACCATGTTAGCAGATCAGCATTTAAGTCCCTGATTCTGCCAGTTGCTTTTCGTGGTTTTATTTCAGAAATGCAACTGCTTATAACCTCTTGTTAGGAGGAAAAAGATGGAAGATGTGTGATTGGATGTGGTCAACGTCTGCTGTAAACATTTATGAATATTCCACACGATATCCTCTTAGTATGTGCAATTGACATGCATTAATAAAGGGAGATGTTTAAAATAGTTTTAATGTACAGATATGATTACTTCTATATTTTCCTTCGGAATTCTTCTTATTATTATTACATAAGTACTTTAAGAGTTCCCAGTACCTAAGAGCACAAAGATACACACACCTCAACTAAACATTGCTATGCTAAAATCCTGGATAATGGGAATCTGCGGCTGCTGATGTAATAAACCAATCAATAAATCCAGGCTTATTCTGAGCACAGCACTCTTGGGTGGCCCCAGGGGAAGTTGAAGAAACCAAGAAGGGAAACCAAGAGGTTGGGACTTTTGATAACCTCAGTGGTGGAGCTGCTGACTGTGTGGGCTTTCTCAGAGGCGTGGCAGAGTCTGGACTGAGACAACCAAACCCAGGGGAGGGGTCTTTGGGTGGAGCCTCCACCTAAACATTCCAAACTCTTTGAGTAAATGGATGCCCGGCCTGGTGTGATACTTCCACCCAAACATTCCAGACTCTTTGTGTATAGCGATGCCAGGATGCCAGAGGCTGGAGTAATACTTCCATCCAAATAATTAGGACTCTTTGGGTAAAGGGATGCCAGGGGCTGGAGCAGTGCTTCTAATCAGATTCTTTGGGTATAGGAGCATCAGTTCAAGTCTGGCTACTTCCTGTGAGCATGGGATGATGTGGGAAGGGGGAGAGCTGGGATTTGGTGGGTTCACACTCAGCAGAGGCATCAGGTTACCTGCCATCATGGAGACCCCAGGCATCTGCTTCTTGAGGGAACTGAGAAGACAGGTTGCTAGGAGAAAAAAAATAGACTCTTATCATCGGCCCTATGGACAGCACTAGCCATGGGAAGAGGGAAAACTGCCAGCAAATCAGCATTGCTAAAAACTTTTTTAAAAATAAAACTTGTTATTAAGACAGGGAAGGAATTATGTGACCTCTGTCTCTGACCTTAGCCAAAATGGTGGCTTCCCTCGTGTTGTATGGTATTGGCAGACCATGTGTTGTTTTTAGAGCAGTTGTAATCTGGAATTATAAGTTTTATAGATTTTAAAACAAGCACACATACACACACAAGCATAAAACAAGCATAGTGTGGCCATATTATTTGCATATTTTCATCCATACATAAGAAATACACAAGACTTTTAACAGAAACAAAACTTTAACGAAAAGGACTAACAAAACTCTTCCCGGGGAAACTGTTGCTGGAGGGGGCAAACAGCCATGTGTTGCACATGAATCCCGGATGGGGGAACATTGGCAAAGTTATAGTGAACATCCAAGAAAGGAACAAGCCAGGAAAACTCGAAGAGCAATCTGATGCAAGCTTGAAATCCAGACAGGCAAAGGAGCTAGGAGATTGATGATTGCCTGCAGGCAAAGTCTGGAGCAGAGAGAAAGCCTAGGGACAGCGGGAGGAGCAGGGCAGAAATAGAGTGCGCAGGAACCTGGCCAGGGTAGCTCAGCCCCAGTTTTGACAAATTTTGAAGGATTTTGGGTAACGAACTTGGACCCGGAAGTATCCACTCACAAGCCATTAGCAGGAGACCAGAAGACCAAAAGAGGCCTCCAAAATAGCCTGGGATCAAAACAGTAGGAGGGTTGGGGTTCCCCTGTGCAGGACATCTTCCAAATAAAGGCCCCAAAAGGTAGAGACTGTCTCTACCCCAGAAGAGACCAGCCACCTGCAGTGTCTTGGCAGGCAGACTGGAAGGCGAAACGGGTCCTGCACCCCTTTAGAGGCTGTGGATTGAAATTGGGTAATTCACCCAGCAAGTCAGTCTGATGGCCGGTAACAGAGAGTGGTTTTCCCTGGCCACCTGGTAGCGGGAAAACTCGGTTCTTGGATTCAGCACCAGATGTTAAGTTTAAATCTTGTCCAATGGGAATCTGCCACCACTAACATAATAAATCAATCAAAGCGAATCAATAAATCCAAGTTTATTCTGAAAATAGCATTCCTGGATGGGCCCAGGGGGAAGTTGAGGATACCACAAGGGGAAACCATGAGGTGAGGGCTTTTAATGCCCTTGTTGGTGGAGTCACTGATGGTGGGCTTTCTCAGGGGTGGAGTCCAGACTGAGGCAACGACAGCCTGGAGGGGGTTTGGAGGGGAGCCTCCACCTGAACATTCCAGACTCTGCATATATGGATGCCAGAGATTGCAGGGGCGCTTCTACCCAATCACATATAGTTAAAAGAGCACGTATGTGAACATGAGAGTAACATTTGGGAAATTATTAATATGCTTCTATTTGAAATCAAAGGAAGAAAAAATGACTTGGACATTCAATACATCAACTCACAAGACATGGGTGAAAGCAGACGTATTAATACCAGAAGGTCTGAAGATATTTAAGGTATAAAACTAAGATTTTTGTCACAAGTTTTCTGTGAACAGAGGAATCACTAGCCCAGTGGTCCTCAACTTTCCTAATGCTATGATTCTTTGATATGGTTCCTCATGTTGTAGTTATCCCAGCCATAATTTTTTTCATTATTTACTTTGTAACTGTGATCTTGCTACAGTTATGAATTGTAATGCAAATATTTGTGTTTTCTGATGGTCTTAGGCAACTCCTGTGAAAAGGGTCATTTGACCCCAAAGGATTGTGACCCACAAGTTGAGAACCACTGGGCTAGCAGGTCCAGTCTTACACAAATCTTGTTCATTCTCTATATTCTTGCCTTGTGCTTCCCAGCTCCCAGCATTGCCCCGGCAAGCACTTTTCTTCATGATGCAGATACTTTGTTTCAGATACTTCTGCTGAAACTAAAGTGATGAAATTACTATTTATACCATTGTACACCTGAAACATACGGAAAACTTGGTGGATGATCACTTTAAAGAGCTGACTTGAGATCTTTGCTGTTTATAGACTATAGGCCAATGTTAGCACGTTAGTAAAAATAAAAGATTGACAATGTGTGACTTACAAAATGAGCATCATTGTTTCACAGTCTTACTGTGTTTAAACACCTCCCCCCAAATACTGAGGATAACCATGTGGACTTTTAGAATTCTATATGCCGTAACCCTGGCATTTTTAAAGCATAGGGTTTATAAATTGAAATCTTGTAAATCGAAGTTTATATTACACTCTTTAGGTTTAACATTTTGACCCTAGTGTGCCATTTTATAAGCTGATATTTACAACTGCTGAAGGACATATTCAGTATGTGTACATTTTCACAAAGTGAAATTAGCCTTGTGATTTGGCAAAAACATAAAGCAAATAAGACAATACATTTTGGAGTTATAAGTTTCTATTGCATAGGAGATGGAATTAAAATATGAATACAAAAAGGCAGAGTGTGGAGATCTAAGTTTAAACTCATCAATTTTGAGACCCCAAATGAATCATACATCAGGTCTTCCGATGCTCTGAAAAGACATAACTGCTGGCCAGTAGTGTATGCACACATGCACTATTGATTATGAGAGAATGATGTAACCGCATGCATACTTTTCTCCCAACACAGGATTTGAATTGAATATTATCTCCTGAAGCAAAACTTTAAATAAATTTGCCATCTGATATTTGATCCAAAGTTTTTTTAAACAAGAAATATGTGCTTCTTTTGTCCTTGAAAAGATAAAATCAGCACAGAACCCTTAAACTGGGTGAGGCTAAAAGGGGCCAATCTTTGCTATCAGTATTTTGACAGATCTTTTGTATGATGTTCAGTGATGTTTTATTGAAAGAGTAATAGAGATGTTCTCTAGAGTAATAGAGAAATTCTCGTTTGTTGTGTGACTTTTTCTGGTGAGAAACACCTACTTTCCCCAGAAAGTGTACCAACGACAGGACAGCAGAGTAAGAATTCCATCAATGAAAACTTGTTGAACCAGTGGGTATGGGATAGAGTAGAGGAGTGTGGAGGACAGTCTTCTCACAGAAGTAAGGCTATGTTGCAGCAGGCCACTTGTTGGTTTCTGGCCACCCAGCTAGCTTAGCCTTGAAATAATCACACAGAAACTATATTAACTAAATCACTGCTTTGCCCATTAGTTCTAGCTTCTTATTGGCTAACTCTTATATTAATTTAACCCATTTCTATTAATCTGTATATCACCACGTGGCTGTGGCTTACTGGGTAAAGTTCCCAGCGTCTGTCTCCCTTGGCTCCATGGCTTCTCTCTGATTGTACCATTCTTCCTCCCAGCATTCAGCTTAGTTTTTCCTGCCTACCTCTATTGTTTTGCCCTATCAGGCTGAGCCAGTTTTCTTTATTAATTAACCAATTGTATTCACAACATACAAAAGAGAATCCCACATCAAGGCTATCTCAAAGGCAACCTGATGTACCACTAAAAGAAAAAGCTTGTGTAATAATACCTGCAAGTTTGAGCTCCAGGTCCACTGCAAATGGCAGGCAGATGGACAAGTCAGGTTCTTACAGGCAACTCTGTAGGTGTAAGGCCCTCTTCTGCCAACAGCTGGTCACTGGTTTAATCATCTCACAGCAGGAAGGATTTATAACCTAGTGAATCTTGTGTCCGCTCTTCTGGATTGTGGAGTTTACTTCCTGAGCCTTTTGAGGACCCTTCCTTCCTCCAAAGGAGAATGCTTCAGATCCAAAGATAGTGCTGCATAAAGTGTCAAAACCTGTGAGTGCCCTGAACACTTGAAATGTAGCTGATGTGATTCTGAAATCGGATTCTCATCTGATTTCAGTCCACTAAAATTACTCACAAGAAGCTAGTGGCTACTGAATTGGAGAGAAGGAAACTGGTTGCCATCTAGTGAGCTGTTTCTGCTACATCCTTCTCCAGTTCCTTAACTGTTATTCTTGGTAGGACCTCAAGAACTCCTAATGCACTGATATTGTCCTGCATTTGGCTGGCAATGAAAGACTGGGTCACTTCCTAACGTTGTGCATCTGCAGAAAAGCCAGGAAAGCAGTTGGACAAAATAGAATTCATTCCCTTTAATTGGTGATACGTTGCTTATTGGAAAACTAGCTCTATTTGTGGGTGTGTTTTTTATATGTTGCTTCTTTTCAAATGTTTACTCTTATACTACACTTCTTTACCCTTTCCTGATATTTCCATTCAGGTTTTAAAGCACAAATTTTTATTAGTTTACAAAACAGACACATTTATAGCTCCCTGGAGTTAATGACAATATTTTTTCCTTTTTTGAAAATAAAAGAAAGAAGACTGTAAAAAATGATACTTGAATAATCAATTTGCAGTAAAAGGAATACTCATGGTTATATGAATATTTGGTTCTTCTTGATTGACTTTCCAGAAAACTTCATGAAGCCCATATGCTTATCACTATCAGGAATATAGATCAGATTTGTCAAACAGAAATCAGATTTTGCCATCAGATGCATTGGCTGTGTTTTAAACAGGTGTTTCTTCAGTGGCTTATCTTTGTGACCCTTTTTCAGTATTTTTTCCCTTTTTTTTGTATTTTAAGACCATGCATTCACCTATTCATCATTTTTTCCCATAAAGGTTGTTTTTGAAGGCACAGTTTTGAGACAGAGAAGTTTTATTGGGCTTGGTCAGTTATTGGTTTACACCTGTAGGCAGACCCACTCACAGAAGCTTTGTTCTGTTGATGAACACACTTGTACCAGTGGCCAGTGCCTTACCCATTCTTCAGTTGGTGATTCTGGAACGGGCTGCTCCAGTGGGAATGATGAAGATTCATTGAGGAATGCAACTCCAGAGGTTTCTGGTAAGTCGACTCCCTCTAGGGTTGTTTTCCTGCTGTCATTCGTGATTGTGGGATGGAAACAGCCTTTGCTATACTGGGGCACAAGCTAATTTCTTTGAGCTAAAATGAAAGTGTTTTCTCACTCTGAAACTATTAGCATTGCTCCCTTGTTGGCCTCTGTTAATTTAATCCTTGGTGTCTGCTGCTAAAGTTACTAAATGTCCGTCTTTGCTTTTCAAATAAATTGTTATGTTTAGTGTGGTGTGTGTTTTCAGGTGTTGGGTGTGAGTGTGTGGGTGTGCATGTGTGCATCCATGTACGTATGTATGCTTTGATTAAAGAACAAAAAGATTAAGAAAGAGCTTGGTATCTTTATTTATAGATATATTACAGATTGATAACTTTTGGTAAATGCACTGTGTGTTTCCATCTAAGTAATCATTTTGGAAGCTGGNATTTCTATTAATCTGTATATCACCACGTGGCTGTGGCTTACTGGGTAAAGTTCCCAGCGTCTGTCTCCCTTGGCTCCATGGCTTCTCTCTGATTGTACCATTCTTCCTCCCAGCATTCAGCTTAGTTTTTCCTGCCTACCTCTATTGTTTTGCCCTATCAGGCTGAGCCAGTTTTCTTTATTAATTAACCAATTGTATTCACAACATACAAAAGAGAATCCCACATCAAGGCTATCTCAAAGGCAACCTGATGTACCACTAAAAGAAAAAGCTTGTGTAATAATACCTGCAAGTTTGAGCTCCAGGTCCACTGCAAATGGCAGGCAGATGGACAAGTCAGGTTCTTACAGGCAACTCTGTAGGTGTAAGGCCCTCTTCTGCCAACAGCTGGTCACTGGTTTAATCATCTCACAGCAGGAAGGATTTATAACCTAGTGAATCTTGTGTCCGCTCTTCTGGATTGTGGAGTTTACTTCCTGAGCCTTTTGAGGACCCTTCCTTCCTCCAAAGGAGAATGCTTCAGATCCAAAGATAGTGCTGCATAAAGTGTCAAAACCTGTGAGTGCCCTGAACACTTGAAATGTAGCTGATGTGATTCTGAAATCGGATTCTCATCTGATTTCAGTCCACTAAAATTACTCACAAGAAGCTAGTGGCTACTGAATTGGAGAGAAGGAAACTGGTTGCCATCTAGTGAGCTGTTTCTGCTACATCCTTCTCCAGTTCCTTAACTGTTATTCTTGGTAGGACCTCAAGAACTCCTAATGCACTGATATTGTCCTGCATTTGGCTGGCAATGAAAGACTGGGTCACTTCCTAACGTTGTGCATCTGCAGAAAAGCCAGGAAAGCAGTTGGACAAAATAGAATTCATTCCCTTTAATTGGTGATACGTTGCTTATTGGAAAACTAGCTCTATTTGTGGGTGTGTTTTTTATATGTTGCTTCTTTTCAAATGTTTACTCTTATACTACACTTCTTTACCCTTTCCTGATATTTCCATTCAGGTTTTAAAGCACAAATTTTTATTAGTTTACAAAACAGACACATTTATAGCTCCCTGGAGTTAATGACAATATTTTTTCCTTTTTTGAAAATAAAAGAAAGAAGACTGTAAAAAATGATACTTGAATAATCAATTTGCAGTAAAAGGAATACTCATGGTTATATGAATATTTGGTTCTTCTTGATTGACTTTCCAGAAAACTTCATGAAGCCCATATGCTTATCACTATCAGGAATATAGATCAGATTTGTCAAACAGAAATCAGATTTTGCCATCAGATGCATTGGCTGTGTTTTAAACAGGTGTTTCTTCAGTGGCTTATCTTTGTGACCCTTTTTCAGTATTTTTTCCCTTTTTTTTGTATTTTAAGACCATGCATTCACCTATTCATCATTTTTTCCCATAAAGGTTGTTTTTGAAGGCACAGTTTTGAGACAGAGAAGTTTTATTGGGCTTGGTCAGTTATTGGTTTACACCTGTAGGCAGACCCACTCACAGAAGCTTTGTTCTGTTGATGAACACACTTGTACCAGTGGCCAGTGCCTTACCCATTCTTCAGTTGGTGATTCTGGAACGGGCTGCTCCAGTGGGAATGATGAAGATTCATTGAGGAATGCAACTCCAGAGGTTTCTGGTAAGTCGACTCCCTCTAGGGTTGTTTTCCTGCTGTCATTCGTGATTGTGGGATGGAAACAGCCTTTGCTATACTGGGGCACAAGCTAATTTCTTTGAGCTAAAATGAAAGTGTTTTCTCACTCTGAAACTATTAGCATTGCTCCCTTGTTGGCCTCTGTTAATTTAATCCTTGGTGTCTGCTGCTAAAGTTACTAAATGTCCGTCTTTGCTTTTCAAATAAATTGTTATGTTTAGTGTGGTGTGTGTTTTCAGGTGTTGGGTGTGAGTGTGTGGGTGTGCATGTGTGCATCCATGTACGTATGTATGCTTTGATTAAAGAACAAAAAGATTAAGAAAGAGCTTGGTATCTTTATTTATAGATATATTACAGATTGATAACTTTTGGTAAATGCACTGTGTGTTTCCATCTAAGTAATCATTTTGGAAGCTGGGAAAGGAGAATAAAGAGGATGTAGGTTGCCATTACCCCCTCCCCCCAACCCAGCCATGGTGACAGTAGACGTTGCTTCCAACCATCTATGGTCTTAAAGAAGGCCAAACTTGGCCAACACCTTCCCTCTGGGCCTTGTGTGAAGTGTCTCTGATGAGAGCAATGAGGAAAGATTCTGTAATGATTCAAACATCACACTCCCATGGAAATGGAATTTGCATTAGAATGCAAACGGTGGTTCCCATGTGAGGTAACTTAGCACCTAACTCCATGGATTGTTTGCAGAAACCACGAGCTACAGTGAATCTGTTTACTATGTCACAAATAAAGGGCTTTTTAAAAAATTAAAAATTTGGCATTTATTTTCCTTTAATGTTTTATTTTGTGAGATATTATTATGTAGGGGGAAATACTGCAATAAGATAAATTCCACTCTGTAATGAAAAAGATCTTTTATACAACATGCTTCTCTTGATGGTCCAGTGAAGACTTTATTAAAGTCATTGGGGACACTGGGAGAAGAAAATGGGCAAACAAAAGATTACCCAGTCATATAATCTTCTAACCAGTGTAATTTCAGTGGGCTTTGCACTTGCTTTTCTTTTGCTTTCAAAGAGAATAAGGAGAATTTATTTTCTCTAATGTACATGAAATTCATTTTGTCATGTTTTATTTAAACATTTTATAGAAAGTTTATTTTCGGGGACATTCACATTTCTAAAAGTTTCTATTAGTTTTAATTTCAAAGACTGAAGGAAAATGTATTCCTTTTTAATTGTTCATTTGGAAGTTTATCTTCTATTTTTTCCCTTTGGTAATTGCTTCTTTGACAACTCCCTCCCCACTTTAACTGGGCTCCTACATCAAATGCATCCCTGAACCATTAGCTGATATTTTACTATTAATTTTGTACAATTTTTTTTATTAAATGTCATGAATAATTCGTCTGTCATTTTTCTAATGCAGTCAGTCTCAGAACTATTCTGTCAGTTCCTTTGGGTGAATGGAAAGACAGCTTATTTGTGCCTATCAACAAATTCTACTGTTTACTTGCCTTAATTTTTCACTTGCCTTAAACTGAGGGCTTTCCATGGCACCATCCCCTGGAAAGAGGGAGGAGTGGTGGAATAAAACTATCAGAGTGTCCCCTCTGTTGCTGTCTGAGACAGGATGAAGAATCTGTTCCCTGTGACATGGTTTTCTGGTGAGTTTTAGGGGATCAAGCCAACATCTGAAACCTTCTAAAATCATGAGTCAAACTAAAACTCCCTTTTATCTTCATCAGGCATTTTGTCATAATGACAATAGAACTAATCCAATTGTGCTGCTCTGGGGAACCCTATTTACAGTGATGCTACTAAGCATCATTATAAGTTCAGTGTTCTCTTCAGTAAAGCATTATATTGTTGTACACATGAAGGTATGTCATTATAAAATAAGAGGTTGTACTGAATTTTTAAAAAAATATTTATTATTATTATTATTATTATTATTATTATTATTATTTAAAATTTCCACCTCC
>LOEQ01005380.1:111358-123374 GCA_001685075.1 Bramus lutescens
ATTTTGAGTGAGGTAACCCAGATACAGAAAGGCAATTATCACATGTACTCACTCGCAAGTGGTTTTAAACATAAGGCAAAGAAAACCAGCCTACAAATCACAATCCCAGAGAACCTAGACAATGAGGATCCTAAGAGAGAAATACATAGATCTAATCTACATGGGAAGTAGAAAATGACAAGATCTCATGAGTAAATTGGGAGAATGGAGACCTTGGGAGAGGGTTGTAATAGAGGAGAGAGGCAGGGAGGGGAGCAGAGAAAAATATAGAGCTCAATAATAAAAAAATAGTAAGACTCTTAAAAAAAAGAATGGCAGGTAACCAGGTCTTCCACTATATAGACTCTGAATTCTGACACCCTTAAATTATCACCATGGAGTTAAAATTTGTTCATGCTAACAATTGTTGTGAATTTCCTCCTTTTTGACTCTTGAGCAATATTTCGTTTGGTGGACTAACCACATTTTATTTATTTACTTATCAAGTGACTTGGATTGCATGGGTCTCAGTTCTGACTGGTACACATTTTCACTTATCCTGTCTGTTATGCCAAATGCTTGTAATATTTTTCACGTTAGTTGTTTAGGGACTCCTACTATTCTGGGTTCTTTGTCACGTGTATGAAATAAATGCTCCACCACTCCTTTTTATGTTCTTATCCTCAAGGGGTTTCTTCCACTAGTGCACAGGTCAGAACACAGAATCTCAGAGACAGTAGCTATATAGACTCAGACCCTCTGAAATAGCGATAAGCACTGTTAGCTGCTGACTCATCCCTTTCTACCCCATTGGATGTGTTTATTCTCACGGAGGTTCCTCCATCAGTGGATAGGACAATACACCAGAATTGTTTTAAAATTTAAACCCTGAACTCAATGCTTTAGCAATTACATTTTCCCTAATGATCTAATATTATTTTGTCTGTAAATAATGACAATTTTATATCCTTCTTTCCCGATTTTAACCTTCTGTGAACACAAGTGTGTGTGCATGTGTGTATGCATGCATGCTTGTGTAGAGTTTTTAACTGTCCATGTTCTTCATCCACATGGGATAAAGCCTCTAAGAATGGCTGAATGGTAGTAGTGGTATCTGCTGGGCTTCTTTTCATCTTATCTCCAGGGATATATCAAAAATTCAACCTACAGTGCCATGTTTGCACAATCCAGTTGTCTGTAACATTCCTTTTGGCTCATAATATATTTTTTTGAAAAAATAGTCATGAACATGATCTTATATTTGTCGGTGAAGTTTCTTAGCTTCTTTTGTGATAGTCACATGATCTTCAGATTATACCTTTTGTTTATTGTAGAGATTGATTTTTAAACACTAGGGCCACTCTAACCTTTCCTGAACCAAACTTGTTGGGTTCATTTTGTTTCACTTACTCTTTATTTGTGTACTCATATATGTATGTTTACCTATTATTTTTACCTATGTTCAACAACAGACTGGGCTTTCCATCCTTAAGACACACTCAGTCTAATTTTCAGGCCATTACATGAAACAGGTAAAAGTGTCTGCAAAAGTGAAATGAGGGGAATGCTTGCACAAACATGTGCAGTACTGTAGGAAACAGTACATTTTGATTGCAAAGTCCCACCCTCCCTTTAGTATACTCAGCATTTACCTGAATCTAGGAAAATTACTGTCTGAATGAGGTGGTTTTCAAGTCGAAACACTTGGCTTTCTATTTGCCTACAGACTGTGGTTCATTCTGCCTGTCACTTTGTGGTCATCAAAAGGCAGGATCAGCCACCGACTTTGCTTGGCATAAGTTTCCTTGTGAGTTTTCAATATTCCAGGGAGCTCTCCCTCATTCCGCTCAGAGCGTATGATCTTCCAAGCTGCTAAAATATGCTCTCCCTTGCGCATTTGCTGTGAATATGTCCACGTCAGTTAAAATCTAAAAGCAGTTATTTTCTTAATGCTCAGATTAGATCTTTAATTAAGCTCTCATCCCCTCCAGCATAGACAACAATGTCAAACATGTAAGCCCCAAGACATACCAGACTCGTTGCATGCATGCATCTCCTTCAGGACATTTTGAAGAGACTTCAAAATAAAACTCCCATGAGAACATCCTAAGGGCATGTGAAATATCTAATTGTAAACTCGAAAGCTTCATTTAATTTGATTTCAATCTCTATGACAGGCGTTAAAGCAATAAAAATGTTTGTTTAGGTAATTTGCATTCAGTGTTTACTTTTAACAATTAAATTTTATTTAAGATATTTAATATCATGCATATGAAGTTCTCTCTGGTTATTCACAGAACCTAGTGGTAAATAGTGAGAATGTGATTTTTTTTTAACCTGAGTTGAGTCAGGCCAAGGAGGCCAAGGAGGCCAAGTTCTAAGTGTGCACCAGAACTGGCAATTGACTATGTGACTTCACATTTGTTTCTGTTTCTTTTTCCAGGATCATTTATTTATTTTGGTCCACAGAAGTCTACTGGGGTGGCCAGGCTTGGAAGTCCTATCCTTACCAAATCCTCTACTGCCACTACTCCATGCCAGGTAACCAGCTCTGCTGAGCCTTCATTGTGTTTTGTCGTTCCATCTTTGAGCTCAGACTGCATTGATAGCAAATGTCTGCCTTATTTTCTTACCACTTTTCATGATGCTTTAAGAGGTTTCCAGGAGCTGTTTTGGTCTGAAATGCTCTGTCCTTCTAAAAGACTACAAGGTACCACATACACTGCTCTCTTTTAAGACCTGCTAGAGCTTTCCTAATTTTACATTCCTGTCTTGTGGGCCTTTCAATAATTTAAAGTGGATGGTCTTTGCCTAATTTACTACTGGTTTTGCTCAAGAGTGTAAATTTATTTGAATAAAATCAGTTAAGTAAATGCCTGTTGAGAGGAAGCTAAAATAGTGAGAAAGGATAGATAAATGCAGAAAAATTATATTTATTGACATTTTTTCAGCGAGTTAGTGAGTTTGTTAATGCTGCCAAACACACAACAGGAAGTGAAATTTTCATTCCATTCCATTCAGTACAACAGAGAAGGACGCATATCTGGGCAGGGATTTATATCTTTGGTTTGCCACTTTCAATTGTGATACACATTGTTTGACCATGACTTTGGAGATAGTGTCTCTACTGAAATGATTAGTATTAGTGTACATCCTTCATATGGTCATAAGTATAAAAATTAATTAAATAATGCCCTGCATTTGGCACATAGTAGGTGTGATGGTTAATTGTCAGCTTGAGAGGGTTAAGAACCTGTATGGAAATGCAGTTTTGGATATGTCTGTGATAGTATTTCCAGAAAGACTTGATAGAAATGGGAAGACCTACCTCTAATGTGGAAGACCTCATCCCATCAGCTGGGGTTCTGAAAAAGTACAAAAGTGAAGGCAAGCCAAGCATCATCTTTGCTTCCTCCCTACATAAGCAATATACTCAGGTACCACACACTCCCCTGCCATATAGCAGAGTCATATCCCTGCAGGAAAGGAAAGGGTTGCATAGAGCTGGAAAGAAAACCTTACATTAAAAAGAAGAACCCAGGATCTGGAACACACCAGTATCACAGGATATTCTTTAAGAAAAGCTGCTGACATGGAGTGGCCCTGGTTCTAAATAGAGGCTGAGTATGCTATATGACATCCCTATCATGATGGGTAATAACCGGAATCCATGAACCAAAATAAATCCTTTCAGAACTTAAGTTGCATTTGTCTTGCATTTGAACATGGCAACGGGCAAAGTAATTAAGACAATAGGTATTTACCAAACAATCCTTTGGCCTTCTATAAGACCCAACTCTTATACCAGAAGTGTTTGTTCTTCTTGTTTATTTTTGCAGAGGTGAGCATACCTCTAATTCAAAAGATTTAAGTTTATTTTTAAATGATCTGGTCTTTACAGATCAGAAAATACTGACTAGATCAATACTGAAGCACACAGTAAATTCATGCCTCTACATTTACTCAGACATCCTTGATGATGAATTGCTTATCATCCAGAGTTATAAATCTAATTAGGGATAGATCTGAGTGTAAGTGCCTGGAGTCTTAATGGGTTGTCCGTTTCTTTGTTTTTTAGCTTTTTCCCCCTCCCATATTTTTGTGGGAATGAAAATTAAAGTCACTGTTTATTGTCCCTCCATTTCTATCTTAGCCAAATGCCCTCAACATGTTTCTACCTCTCCTTTATTTTAATTAAACTCTATGTGATAGAATGATATCGATTTTTTTTAGAAGCCTCAGGTCCAATTCTCCACACTTTAAAAAGTATTTTACAAGCTTACCTAGCCTTAATTCAAGGTCATACACTAAGTTCTAGACACAAAGTCACCAAGAGAAAGGAACTGGGATGTATCAATTTTGCCCTCATTCCGTGTACTTGGAAACAAGCATTAAGAATGCATGGTTTTCTCAGGATTCACTGAATGTCACTGAAAAAGCCAACACACACACACACACACACACACACACACACACAATGTGTGTGTGTTCTTTTTGATGATGCCCTGCATATTTTATCACTATATGTTTGTTGATGACCATTATTTATTGCTAGCCATTGAGATGCCAGGTTTTCATCAATGTTGAGGAAATTTTCTGTGTTTTTGGTGAAATGTATAACTTCGCTGGGGGTGATTTTCAATAGATCCCAGTGTGTATCCCATTCCTGATGGTTAATGTTGACCTCAGAACTAAGGCTTTATCCCCAGTAGCTGAGTTAAAGGTTCCCCATTTTAAATGTAAAATGAAAGTGCTTCAAAGGACCACTATAGACTTGCAGACGCATTTGGATTTCTTTTTTGGAAGCAACTGTTTCAATTTTAACCATCTTTGAGCTGAAGAGGAGTCAGGGCTACTTGATAGCACATTCTAGCCTAGAAACAAGCAGTAGACTGCAAGGGAGGCCATCTGTGGCCAGAGTTACAAGTAGCTAATGCTCTCACTCAGAGTCTTTCAGTGTATAAAGTGTCCTTACTTCTACGTGCAGGGTAATGTATGGTGCTTTCAGGAAAGTTATAGAGGAAGCAACCAAGCCAAGTTCCTATCTTCTTAGGTAACTGGAGAATTACCTCTGCTTCTCTGATTCAGAACATATTGATAATAGTTCTGTTTTAGGAACAAATGCTCTTCATTATAAAATAATGCAGGAATGCAATAAAATAACCCAAGTTGGGTGCTGTGATAGGATTAAAGCCTCCATCTTATGAAATGATGTGATTATTTTCTCCCTCCACAGTCATATCAGACTGATACCATTAAGGCCAGTTTTTGAAAAGACTTTAAAGGAACCTGAACTTTCTTCTGAGTCACCTTTTCTAATAGCACAATTTAGGGTCATTTTGTATGAATTACCTTGTACTTTATATATAGTCAACACAGGGCTCCAACATGTACATTGTTCCCGCAGCTCATCATTGTTCACAATGTGGACTTTGATTCAGAAGCTTCAAAAGTCACTTCAGCCCCTAGTGGAAACTTGGCACATTGCCTACAATAGGAGATAGGACAAACAGAACACATGTGGAGCAGAGTCATCATTTCTCATTGATGTTGAAGTGGAGTTACTGGTTGTAATTAGCTAGGAAATATGAAATATGAAGGATATTAATGTGAGCATTAATATTTTCTGAGTTCACATTTGTTGCTGCCAAAAAGAAACCAGTGTTTTACTTTTAGGATTTTGCCATTAAAGTCAGAAAGCAGATAATATGAACCTGGAGCTTTCAGTTTTATTTAATTAATTCTTCAACTATTCTGCAATTATTTTAATGTGGCTTTGCTTGAACATAATTCACAATGTTCTCTTTCAAAACATACGCATGAGAAAACCAGGGCAAAGGTGGATGTGAAGGGGTTTGTCTCTTGTACTAAAATTTCCAAGGAGCAGACTCAACATATCTGAACCTAGGTTTCTCAACCAATGCATGGAGAGGCATATGTGCTACAGGACCAAAGATGTTCTTATTCTAGATGCTAAAATATGTAGCAAGTATGACAAAAATAGAAACAAACAGGATATATAGTCTGTTTGTGAAACCAGATAGTGGAGGTAGCCGAGAGCAGGGAATACACCCGAGAAAGGGCAAGAAACCCATGCCCAGGAGTTCTGAGATAGGGAAGGGTATTAGTTACTTCTCAGTTGCTATGATAAAATGTCACACCAAGGCAACTTACAGGGGAAAGAGTTTATTTGGAGTTATGGTTTCAGAGAGATAAGAGTCCATCATAGAGGAGAGGGACAGCAGCAAGCAGACATCATGGCAGCTGCATCAGGAAGCTCACATCTTGAACCACAAGCATGAAGTAGAGAGAGTAAACATGAAGTGGTTTTAAACTCTCAAAACCCATCCCAGTGACACACTTCCTCCAGCAAGGTCGCACTCCTAAACCTTCCCCAAACAGCACCACCAATTGGCCAGCAAGTGTTCATATGCCAGAGCTCATCAAGGGTATTCTCATTTAAACCAACCCGGAAAGACATTGTGGCAAAGACTGCTAGAGATATACGGAGAGAGAATTTGAGGTAAGTTTTTGAATGGAGATAGATCATCACCGAATAAAGAAGAAAGTTTAAATATTGGAGAAATAGCTTTCAATTCTAAGTAAGATAGATACTAGGTATTGTTTAGAGACTTAAAAAGAGTCACTAGATCTGGCTTACTGCTGCCAGTTATTTGAAAAGGAACCTTCCCTTTGTACTAAATTGCATATGTATGTGTGTTTCTGTGTGTGTATGCTTTTCCACACAGTTTTTTTTTTCATTAAGAAAAATATGGTTGGGTAGTTTGCCGGCATGTATATCTCTGTATCACATGCCTTCCTGATAATCATGGAGTCCAAAAAAAAAAAAAAGGCATCAAATCCCCTGGATCTGGAATCACAAATGTTTTTGAGCAGCCATATGGGTGATGATAATCAAACCTGGGTCCTATGGGAGAGCAGACAGTGTTCTTAACTACCCCGCCATCTTTCCATTCCCATCCTCATTTGGAAACATTGTCTCATGTAGATCAGCCTGTCTTTGACCTCACTCTATAGTTGAGGACAATCTTGCTCTTTTGATCTTCCTATCTCTTGAGTGCTAGGATAATAGGTATTTGCTATAGTACATAGCTTCTGATCCATATTAAAATAAATATCACAATATAATTATAGAGAATAAAATAAGTTCAATTTCAATTTTCTCTCTAATTTTCAGTTAAGTAGTTATTCCATGGGAATTTTAAAGGTTCTCTGTGTAGCATAGCAGGCGTCAAATTGCTATTTCTATGTCTCAGTATCTCAAGTGCTTAGAATACAAGTATCCACCAATACTCTGCTCTCCGAGAGCTTTGGTTATCATATGGAGGCTTCTTGAATACAATAACTCAGTCTTGAATAATTATAATCCATAAATATTTTACCTTAGTAAAAACCAAACGTAAAAAATTCCAGTCTATATGTTACTATTGTATTCAATTGTCTATAATGGCTTAATTTTAATCATGATTTGCATCTCTGTTTAAAGTGATATCCTACAATGATAAGAAATTGTCTGTGTTGGGCTCAGTACTGTGTGTCTCTTGAGCACTTAGGATGATGAGTATCACTGAGACACCGAAGATCTCTCCTTGCTGTGTTTTAATTTATGTTTAAATGTCTTCTATGTTATATCTTTGTTATTTCACTAGTGTTTTTTATCTTCTTCCACTCACACTGAATATTCTAGATTCCTAAGGACATTTAAGACATGATGCAGTATCTATTTTAGATGCTTTCGTTCCCTCCTCCTTCCTTATTCCCTTTTCTTTTATTCTGCCTTCACTTCCTCTCTAAATATTTACAGGAATTCAACCCCTATTATAGTCCATTTATTCTCTTTTTTTTCCTTCAGTGTGTTAATGGAATACCCACTATGCACAGATTGCTGTAATGGGTCTGCAAGGAATTTAAGAGATGCCTCATGATCTTGAGTTTAAAGCATTGTTTGCCAGCGTGAGAGTCTCGGGTTTTCACCCTTGATGAGTATCTATTTGAAGTCTCAGTTGCACTAAACTTTGTTCAATGACTTCTCCCTTCACAACACTAAATTTGAAAAGGCTGGAAGGTTGCTTGGTCTGTACTAAACTGAAGGATTTAACTCTATACAATGTGAATCGTCTTAAATATAACTTGTAAGCTCCTCTGCTGTTGAATATGGATCTCCTTGGCATTTATGTTTAACGACTATTGAAATGACTTCACACTAGTGAAGAGCTGAGTGACAGTTTGGCAGCTCAAACACTGACAGGGTATGAGCATCTCCTGCACAATTAGGTTTAAAGCTCCCTTTTGCATATTCACAGGCTGGGAACATGGTGAGACTTACAGCAGGGATCTAAAATTTAATTGCCATCGAAGAACAAGACCTCACTTTCCATGGCGTTTAATTAAATACTTCCTTTTGACTTTATATTTCTAATTTACCTGTCAAGGTCTGAACTTAGGTGAGCATGTCAACAAAATCTTAGATGCAATGGACAATCAGAGAGGTTGCTCTGATCAGGTCTACACCTCTACACAGGAAGATAATTCACACACAGGGTGCTTAGAATCTCGCACCTAAGAACTAGAAAAGAATATTTAAAACATACTTTTCTTACCAGCCAGAAACTTCCTTTTCTGAATGCACCATTTTTCTTCAAGATGTCTCTACAGCTTTAGTGCTCTCGATATCACAATGGGGAGGATGAAAAATCACTGTGCATCTGAAGCTCATTTTGTGGAAGTTTTGAAAAAAATATTATGCAGAATGAATCATCCCCAGACTGAAAGGATTAATCTCTTCCTTACACAGTACCAGGTCCCGAAAGAGTGCCTGGTAAATGTTGGTAGAACAAATGAGTTCTGATTATTTGTTAGAGCTACTGATGTCAGAAGCGAACAGAGAACTCCTTTCATTCTCTTTAGTATATTGTTAAGCCACCAGCCCCTTAGATGCTGTCCTCATTAATGATGACTAAAGAGTAAAATTATTAAAATTTTCTAACCTCCTAAAGAATATTTTATGTGCCTTAAATTATAGATGAAAAGTATACCATCATCATTCAAGTTCACCAATAATATCATAATAGAAAAATTAATGTACTTATTTGTTATATTTGTTGTATTGAAAAAAGACTAACTTTCATAGAAAGCTTTTATTAGTTTTGGGTTTGAGTAAAAATAGCATCCGTAATTATTCCCAATGTTTTAACTTTGAATCATGATTCGCACAACCCAGATGTACAGAAGCAGTAGTGTAGAAACCAAGGAAATATCTCTGGGAGTAGAGTGGGAGGACCCATGACTATGCTGGCAAAGAAAAATCCTCAAACTTATTTTGTTATGCAAATTTTTATTTTGATTTATTGATGCAATTTTGACAAATATTAAAAGTAACACAGATGTCCATGTATTTTTCTCAGGGGAGAAATACAAAAGTTTAGGGAAGTCATTAGTATTTTGTGAAACTGAACATTTTAAGGACAGAAAAAATGTCAAGTTTATTATTGACTTATTCTGGGGCATTTTAATTTTGTTTTTAAAAGAAATTATTATATGCACTTAGAGGGGTATATATGTGGGTCCGTGAGGGTCATACAACAACTTTCATGAGTTGTTCATAGGTATTAAACATGGGTATTGACAGCAGCAATAGCCTTACCCTCTAAGTCATTATGCTGGACCATTATTTTCTTTTTAATTTTATTGAAAATGTTTTTCTCATATAATATATCCTGATTATGATTTCCCCTCTCTCGACTCTTCCCATTTCCTCTCTATTCCTTTTCCCTCCTATCCATATCCACCCCCTTTTCTGTCTCTCTTTTAAAAAAGCAAGCTTCTAAGGAATAATAATATAATATAATAAGATAAAATAAAAACTAACACATTGGGATATGGCAAAAAAGAAGGAAAAAAAAGCACAGGAAACAGATATGTGCTCAGAGACTCACACATTCACACTTTCTAATCCCATAAAATCATTAAACTGAGATGCCATAATATATATCTAAAGGACCTGGAGGGTAAAAAGAGAGAGAAATCTGTAAATAAAATATAACAAAGTAAAGATATATAATAAGACTAAAATTAAAACAAAAGCAAAAGCCTTGATGCAACATTATGAGATGAAGAACCTTCAAAGTGGTTCAGTTTGTTTTCCTTTGGCTGTCTGCTCCTAGGCACACAGACTACCCTCAACAGTAGTTAGTTTCCCCAGTGACACTCCCTTAGGGAAAACTAAAGTTTCTTTTACTGGTGGTTATCAATTGGAGATGGTTTCTAGGTGAGAGTTGGGGCCATGTGTCCACTTATTTTAGTTCTAGGACCCCATCTGGTGCAGATTCATGCAAGACCTGTGCAGGCTGCCTCAGTCTCTATGAGTTCATATGTACTTTGATCGTGTTGGTTTAGAAGGCCATGTTTTCTTGGCCTTTCTCCATCTCCTGTGGTTCTTACATTTTGTTCTTCCTCCAGGGTTCCCTGAGCCCTGAGGGGAGGGATTTGACAGACATCACATTTAGGAGGAGTGTGAGGGAATCTGGCTACACTATTTGTTATCTTATTGATGGCCTGCTATTTTAAATTATTGACAAATGACATTAGATTGTTAAATGAACATGCATATAATTCCAAACTTTTCTCTACAGGTTCTGTTTTGGTATCATTTAACTGAGCATTCCCGTCTCTCTATTTTCACAAGAACATCGTTAGATGGCAGCTTGCTAAAGCAGAGTGAAGTTACCAGGCTCCCTGAATCTCAGTGGAGACAAGCAAAAGTTGATCTCCATGCAAGAGCTGGAGAGTCTACTTTTCCTTTCCAGGTAAGAATGTAAGCAATAAATGCAGCTCATTAGAAGGTACATGTTTCATACTAATCATTTCAGACAACAAAATAGTACATCCAATGAATATTTGCAGTATTAATTATGCATCAATGTTCAGGGACCAGTAGATAGCTACTATGACCTAATTGCTCATAATTACGTATGGAAGTATAGCAACTATCAGAAATAAAACTCAATATCAGATGGCTGAGAGAAGAGAAATTTGGAAAGAACTTAAGGGCTGGAAGGTGAGGAAGAGTGTCCTTAAACAGTGCCACTTAGAAATGACACAACAGTTGCCACCATGGACACATGTTAGCTATGAATATTTAAGCAAGGCTGGATCCACCAGAATACATCATGGATAGAAGGACCACCCATGATGGCACATCTTTTCTTAGGCAGCTGGAGGGGAAGAGATTTCATTTTTCTCTAAAGAGTTTGGAGGTAATACGATAAGGTTCATTGGGAAAGGAAGAGGGATAACACAGGGTAAGGAGGATGAATATAACCACAGTTCATTGGATATATGCATAAAATATCAAAAGTAAAGAAAAAGAATGATTTCCTAAGTGAGTATGGCATATCTGTGGCGACAAAAGTGATGTGGATTGTGCCTACACATTCACCATCCTGCTCTCATCCAATAACACAAGAACATTTGCTACCTTTGATTTTGTTGTCTTGCTCATTGATAAAAGCAGTTGACTATAGCTCACTCACTAAGTGGATGCAGTAGTTTCCACCTTTCTGGACTGTGATTTTCTTCTAAATGATTGAATTATAGAAATTCTATCAAATCATGGCAGGGAAGTCACAATAGCAGGAGCCTGAAGGAGCTGGTCACATGGCTTCTGCAATCAAAAAGGAGAGAGTCTCTCTCTCTCTCTCTCTCTCTCTCTCTAATGCAAGCTGCTGGTTAGGTGTCTTTTTCCATTTTACACTGCCCAGATAGTGGTTTTACCCACTTGGAAGATAGGTGTTCCAAGATTAATGAACATAATCAAGATAATCCCCACAGGCATGCCTAGGGGCCGTTCCCCAAATTATTCTAGATCCTGCCAACTTGAAGGCTACACATCTGAAAACCAGCTGCGTCCTCTAAAAATGTAAACTGGAATGGAAAAGGGGACAAGTTGAGCTTCCTCAGTGCCCTCTTCAACCATCTCTCATCAGTCAGCTGTGGCTGTTCCTGTCATCAGAAAGAG
>LOEQ01005380.1:123435-146138 GCA_001685075.1 Bramus lutescens
CAGTAAACATAGGAATATGAAACAAACATTAATTTTATGACTATTCACTTCATAGAAGCATTATAAGGATTAGATATTTCTACATAAATGTAAAATATAGACAATCCAAGCATGAAGTAGCTTACACACAAGGGAGCTGTTATTGTTGCTGTGGTGGTTATTACCTCCATATTGCTTAGAAATAGTGGATATGTAATAATTATTAGGATTCCTTCATATTTTTAAAGGGGGTCCCTTTTTTGATTCAATAGTTAGAGACCTCCTTAGTTAGAGAAATCTACTGGTTCAATGCCAACATTAATGGATAAGACAGGGCTGATGGCTTCTTTTGGGAGAAAACAAAGACCACCAATGGATTCATCTCAGTGTTGGTCACTATTGCCTTTGGTAGAAAATGAAAATGAGATAAATTTATTCTTTAGTGTTTATATTCTACATTATATTGCTTCAGTGTTTTAATTTTGATTTAGATGGAAGCTCATCAAACCAGTCTACCAGAGTTTGTTGTTTACTGAAGTTGAGAAGGAAAGAGAATAACTGTTGATAGGGCTAGCTGTGTGCAAAATGAGCTGAAATGCCGGCCATTCCTTCCTGTGATCAGAAACTCTCTACCATTATTGGAAAGTTTCAATAAAGTGTAGACTTCATTCTCTCTAAAATTACTTGTTTGGGGTTTGAGTTTTGGACTTGCTTTGCTAAACAAATTGAGCCTACCCCTCACTATCATACTAGCTAGGTGGAAGAATGGTTGATGGCTTTGTGATTTGTGTGTGTGTGTGTGTGTGAGAGAGAGAGAGAGAGAGAGACAGAGACAGAGATAGAGATAGAGACAGAGACAGAGAGAGATGTGCTGATCTCATATGGTGAGAGTTTCTGGTATGGCTCTGCACTACCGATCCCATTTTCTTGTCCCATGCCTGTGACTTAGCACCACCCTTTGGCTTTTATTTCCAATAATCCTTGACATTAGGCTTTTGCTGAACCTTGTTCATGCTTAATTCAATCAAGAACAAGTGTGAATTCTCTGGACTTTCATTTGTCTTTCTTTAATCCTTTCATATATTTACTGAAGCACACATTTGTTTTAGAAAACACAGACAAGCGAAAAAAAATCAAAGGATGAATCCCTTAATCATTCACCAATTTTTATCATTGTAAGTCTATAATCTAAAATCAGAAATTTCTGAAATTAAACTCAGAAAGCGGTATCCTTTGGAAAATTAAGAGTTAAAAACCTGACTTGACATGAATCAATGTGAAATCTTTGGATAGTTTATCTAACTCTGGATTTGTCTTTACTCTTGTGCTCATTTCCCATAGTGCAACTGGTAAGAAAGTTACTCTTAACCTCAAACTATTTGAAACCTGAACCCATCTGGCCTTCATAAACTTTGGATAAGAATTGTTGTCTTTCAATAACCTTGATATATAGGGCAGTTCAGATTTTGTACATTTTTACGAATGCAAATAATATATAAAATGTGCATACTTATATGCTTTAACCAATTTTTTCTACAAGAGGACATACATTTATAATGTGTTTATATCCAGTAATTCATAATAAATATACATTCAGTTATACCTTGAAAAAGTATCAGCAGTTTATTTGCTCACATATTAGCATTAATTATTCAAAAAGATACAGCTTTGGTCTTGTACCTTTTATCACCTATACCAGAAAATGCTGTTTTTATATTGGTTTTGATATGATTTCTCTAAATATATATTTTAAATCCTGAAATTATGTATGGAGATTCTAGCTAACTAGGAGTTCATATATCAACAACAAACAAAGATGATATTGTACACATAGATATTCTATCGAGTGCTCAAATCTGAAGATATTTAAAGTGAGTATTTAAGAAACACTCCAAGGCTTGAACTCTTAAGTTTAGTGGGCTTTATGATTTAAGGGTGGCCTTGGTCTCGGTTTGATCATTGGCTCCATATGGTTAAGCTCTGAACCTATTTATTTAGGGTAATCCAATCCAGTCTAAACACAAGAAAGAAGAAAGGCCTTGGATTATGAGACCTTTGTATTTCATTTGAAGAATGAAATTTGGATGCAGTATGGTGCTTTGATGTGAATTGGAGACCATAACAGGGAACAAATTACTTTGAGTTTCCTAGGAAATAATCACCTTTAGTTCTTAGGATTTTCAATGTACAGCTGGGAAAGGATTAGACATTCTGTTGGTTCTGTAAGAAAATTAATTTAACAGCCTTTCAGGAATCTATTCATCACCTAGGTAGAAGAATTGAAAGAATTTTGGTTGAATAGTTAATTTTATTTTTATTTCTTCCAATCTGTTTGAACTTGGTCTGTTCCTGTTACCTGTTCAGTTGTGATGTTGAACTCTTTACAAAAATATATTTTTTTGCAGTTTGAAATTTCATTTGTCGCAATTTAGCCCCTAAGTTTTAATACCTAAAGGGATTTTTTTTTTGGTCTAAATTCTGTCACTTGATTTCCTATTGGTCAAGGTGTAAGTTCCTATTTAAACACAGGTCATATTTTAGGTTTCGTCTGAAACTGATTTTTTGTGTTTTCTACAATGATTGGTTTGATGTTCATTCTCTATTAGTTATTAACTAATAATCAATAACAATTTCATAGCCTTCTCTGAAGAGTCAGTGAAGGGTAAGAATTATGACACAAAAGTAAATATCACCTGAATGAAGTTGTTTTGTCCTCCGCCTTCTCTGTTTATGACCTCAGTTGATCAGTAGTTCTGGTGTGAATCATATGCTGAGAAGCATAGATCTCTTTATTCCACTAAGTGATGTAATGCTGTGCAGTTACACCAACAATAGCTTAAGCAACACATTCTTCCCAGTGGCTCTGGGACAGTTAGCCAGTTACTTTTCTGAACTTATTTTTCTTTTATTTGCAAATGAGTACAAAAGGTGTGCTATGCTTGCAAGATTAAGTTTATGGACTGTATGCTCTAAGTTATTATTCATACATCCATTATTTTTCAAAAGCAACCAAATTCTAGTTTCTAATTCTAACAAATTATACTTTTTGTCAGTTCAATAATTAACTTTTTTCATGTTGTTTTATACACCAAGGTAGGGAAAAATGTTATTTTATTTTCTGGGAAAGCTTCAATTTTTGTTAATGTATAAAAAATTACTTGGATGTTAAAAAGTTTATGAGTTATAATTTCTGAAAGCAAGAAATTTGGCATTTTCAAAATAATTATAAATGTATAAAACTAAACCAACAAGGGCTTAAAAATAATTTTCAAAAAGAAATGCAGCTATATTTAATTAGAGAATTGAGTTTTCAAATTATTAGAGGATCTTGTAAAAACAATATTTTAGCTTCCTTTTTCATAGTTGAAACATTTCTTCTAAACAAACTGTTCCACATTGGCTAATAATTGATCCTGTAGTTCCAAAAGGCAACAACTTTTAGTCACAATACAAAGACCTGTGTGATAAAAACAGTGGAAAGAATAATGGTTTGGTGAGACGACACATCTCAATGGAATAGGCAGACCCTACCCAGCCTGAGGACTTGAAGTTTACTCCCACAGACTGGAAGGGAGTTGAAAACTAACTCATACACATTATTCTCTCACTTCCACAAATGTGACATGACCAGCATGTACCTGCACACACACACACACACACATGCGCGCACACACACATGCGCGCACATGCACACACACACTCATGCACACACACACATGCACACACGTGCAGATGCACTCACGTGCACACTCATGCACACACACTCATGCACACACACTTATGCACATGCACTCACACGTACATACACACTAAATGCCAGTTTTATAAAAATAGAAATAGAAATGAGCTGATAATTATTTATAGCTATGCATTATAAGATTAAAGAACCATTTTTTTAAAGTGGGTTATTTTAAATTAATAGTTTCATTGTAATTTTTCAATATTTGGTCTTGATTTTACTTGCATGGAAGTAAACTACTGGATTTGGAAATAACTGCATATCAGTTTTCTTTGACTTTGAAGTATGTTTAATTTATTTGTGGCAATTTAATTTAAGGTACACTTTAGTAATATTAATGAATAACCTTGTGTTTTTGTTTAGCCAAAATGAAATAGTCAAACCTTCATGGTCTATATCATTGTTCTGCTTCATCTCTAGCCAGGTCCCAGCAGTTACACATACAGAGTACAAACACATTTCTCTTCAAGAACAGAGTGATACCACAAACATCCTGACTTTTCTTTTTAATGAATGTCTCTTTTCTTGACATGAGGAATTACACATTTTATTTTAATTGACATTATCACTGCATATTATCAATATATATGCCTATCATCAGTGACATATAGCAATAGAATATAAAAGGGGGATTTTAAAGTTTAATGTTGACACAAATAAATTGCAAATAATAGTTTTAACATTTTCTAAATTATAGCACTTTTGTACATTATGCCAAAACTACTATCTAAAACTTGTGCTATTATTTTCATCTGTGCTATTATTTTCTGCCTCTTGTGTGAAAATAAAATTTCTTATCCAAGATGTCAAAGTAGCCAAATGTAATCAGAATTTTAATAATTCTTCAAAATTTATATATCACATTGTAAAATATTGAGAATTGCAGATAAAACATTTGTGTTTCTTCATCATTACCATCTGCCATCATAGCCTGTATTCACAGAGACTGCCTTATTTTAATTTCTATTCAATTCTATTTATTGATAGCTTGTATATATGTTTTTATCAAATTTATATAGAAATCTCAGCTGCTACAAAATTCCAGCCTATTGATTTTTTATGTAACTTTTTAAAAAAAAGAAGCACATGCTGAAGGTCTTCTCATATTAGCTCAGAGACAGAAAATATGTTAAAAGGAAGATTATTCCATAGTGGATATGTATATACTATCAAAACAATATTAAATGTGTGAGTTTTGAGTATATATGGAAAGAAATGGATTTAACTCATGCTATTTCTTGAGGGCAAAATAGCAACCATAGGTTCATATATTTGGCTACTTGATCCCTAGTTGGTAGGACTGCTTGGGAAGGGTTAGGAGGTGTGGCCCTTTTTAAAGAGGCATATCACCGGGAGTGGGCTTTGACATGTGAAAAACCCACATCCCTTGCCATTCCCAGTTAGCGTTTTCTCTGTCTTATGCTTGTGGAGAAATCAGAAGCTAACATGCCCCACTCCTTCATCCAGTTGCCATGCTTAGTTAGGCAATGAACTCTAACCTTCTGAAACTGTAAGCTCCAATAAACTCTTTGTTCTATAAGTTGCCATGGTTATGGGGTTTTATCACATCAATATAAAGGTAGCTAAGAGGGATAGTATATTAGCAAGAATAGTATTCCATAGAGAATATGCATCCACTGTCAAAAGCAACATTAAATTAAAATATGTAAAGTCAGGTATAAATGCAGAGAAATTTGCTTACTTGTATATCCTAAGCTATCTTTCTTTTAAATAATGTCATTCTGTTTAGCAAGATTGTGCTAATTCATGCAATTGATCCTTTCAATTCATTATCCAATTAATTGGTTGTTGTCTAAAATCCTACACTCCCTTAAGACCCAAAGGTTGCAACATTGCACACATTTTCATATCGCCTTACTTTGGGTTGGGTTGCAGTCTCTGTTTCTTCTTGACAACATCTTTGGCAGAAATTATCATCAGGGTTTAACCTAATTTTGTTACAGGATATCAACTGTGACCATTGTGATTGGTGAAGAACACAAAATTGGAATAATTAAAGCAAAGTATAAAAAAGTACCCATCAAGTTTGGTATCATATAGGGCATAGACATTAACTTCTAAAAATCCAACATGGACTGTGTTTTAATGCTTAGGTTCAATGAGAATATACAGACAAGCAGAAATATAATTGAACAAAATATGATTTAAAGGTAATATAATAAAGGGAGCTTCCCCATCCCTCTTTATTCAGATTCCTTTTGGCTCTTCAATGTAGGAATTTTTCCTTTGATTATGAGGTAGGTCACCTGATACAGTGCAATTGTGTGACCGATTTCTAGGAGAGGTACCGCAGAGATTTCTATACAGCTGGCTACCATGTGCAAAGGCCACACATAAGTGCAGTCAGAATGATGTCTCAATTGACAGATGTGGAGAAGCATGTTCTGAGTCTCAACCTAAGTAAATAGTTAATGTCTGTGATAAGCTGTATCTATGGCTACTATGTATGCCTACAGATTGCATCCTTAGGTTACCCCCTCAGGGCTCTAGACGATCTATCTCTGTCTCTCTCTACTCCAGGCTCTTCTTCCCCAAATCACTTTTCTTTATCTTGCTCTCTCCCTCTTCTTTTCTTCTCTTCCTCAGTCTTCTTCTCCCTCTCCTTATCTTCCCACCTTCTCTGATTTTCTCCCTTAATCTTTTCCTCCCTTTTGTAGTAGAATAAGCATATGAGAATCTGAGTGATCAACAGGAAAGAAAACAAAAGTATGTCAAGCCACCATTCAGCGTTTTGGTACAAAATAAAATAGATGCTTCCTATGCTTTAGTAAATGAATATAACAAATGGCTTTACATGGTTAATGACTGTAATTGTTATTACATAAAGTATGTTCCTAAATTTATACATAATATATATGCATACTTAAATATTCAGATTTAGAAATGAATAACTCTATCTAAACCATTACAATTAATTCACATCTCAATTAAATTGAATTGTAAACCACACAGTTGATTACCTCAAAGAGCTCATTTTAAATTTATATGATGCTTAATCGCTCCAATAGGAACCATGCCCTTCACTAGTGACGAATGTTGCAACTTTTAACTAAAACAAGGTTGCCTAACATATTAAGGTTATATAAGAGGCTGTCAAAGCAGTTATGACTATACAGCTTTATAATTTGAATGCTCAGGTAATAGCAGTTTTCTAAAATTAGACTGAAAAATGGAACAGGTGTAAATGAGTTTCTTTATTAAAATAAAATGATCTTTAGAATTTACTTCTATGGTATATTTTAATAACTCTTTCTGCAATAACAGTTAATTTTGGAGGCTACTGTTTTGTCATCGAATGCTGCTGTTGCTGTAGATGACATCAGTATATCCCAGGAATGTGAAATTTCCTATAAGTCACTTCAAAGTACCAGCTTACAAAACCAAGGTAAGATTTGTTTTCTTGTGATTATTGTAATTTTAGACATTCAAACAATTTGCCTTTATTTATTAAAGTATATTATAGTCACCAGAATTTAATAGAGGGTATGGATATGCTGAATCTATTTTTTAATGTTAAGAAGTAATTTCTTCTACAGAAAGATTTGTTTTTGCTATTTTAAAGCCATCTTTCCCATTTTATATTTCACACCTTTTATCTTCCCTTAGCCCCTGCTTTCTACCTACCACCAGCACCCTTTTCAACGAATCTCTCCTCCTCTATTAATATCTTCTTTTTCCTGTGTGTGACTCACTGAGTTTAGCGTTACTTGCTTGAGTGTGTTCAAAAGTTTTTCACAGCGCAAGAGCAACTTATCTTTAGTTAGACCACTGAAGAAAGTGACAACCCTGCCACAATAAGCATTAATTGCCACCAGTCCCTCTGTGAAGGGTGGGGTGTCATAGATCCCTTCCCCAACCACAGTGAAATGTTGAGGGCCCAATCTTATGCAAGTCTCATGCAGATAAGCGTGGCTGCAGTCAGTTCCTAGTATAATGGCCCCGTAATAGCCAGAAGACAATGTTTGTTACACATCTCCCCATCTTTGCTCCTATATTCTGTGTAGTCTTTCTTCCATGATGTTCCTTGAACCTTGAAAAGGGTATTATAGCCATATTCAGGTTAGAGCACCTCACCATTACTCATTCTAGGTTGGTCAGGTACATGTTTCTTCATTAACCACAGACTACTGTAGCATGAAGCTTCTCTGCTAAAATCTGGATCCAGAACTAATCTATAGGTATAAAACAGTATTTAAAAGTATGTTTGACTACATAATTGTTTAGCAAAATGATAATAGTAGGACCTTAGAACCTGTGACATCCCAGTCAGGTTTACAGAGCCAAGAATGAGTTGGTTATATTTAGAAAATTGTCTCCTGTGCCCATGCATTGAAGGCTACTTCCCACTTTCTATTCTATTAGATTCAGTGTGGTCAGATTTCTATTTAGGTCTTTCTTTAATCCATCTGGACTTGAGTTTTGTGCATGGGGATAGATATGGATCTATTTTTGTTCTTCTACATGTTGACATCCAGTTATGCCCACACTATTTGTTGTACATGCATTCTTTTTTATTGTATAATTTTAGCTTCTTAGTCAAAAACCAAGTGTTCATAGGAGTGTGCATTAATATCTGTGTCTTCATTTAGATTCCATTGGTGAATTTGTATGTTTTCTACCAATACCAAGCTGTTTTCATTATTGTAGCTCTGTAATAGAGCTTGATGAGTGGATGGTGATGCCTTTGGAAGTTCCTTTATTGTACATGATTGTTTTGGGCTACCCTGGGTTTTTGGTTTTCCATATGAAGTTGAGTACTGTTCTTTCAAGTTCTGTGAAGAATTGTGTTGGGATTTTGATGGGGATTGCATCGCATCTATAGATTGTTTTGGTAGGGTTACCATTTTTATTATGTTGATCCTATCTATTCAAGAGCATGGGAGATATATTTCCATTTCCTGGCATCTTCTTCAATTTCTTTCTTCAAAGACTTAAACTTCTTGTTGATAAGGTCTTTCAAAGAGTTACCCCAAGATATTTTATGGTATTTGTGGCTATTGTGAAGGGTGATGTTTCTCTGACGTCTTTCTCAGCTTCTTTATCATTTGTATATGGGAGGGATACTAATTTTTTGAGTTGATCTTGTATTTTGCCACATTACTGAAGGTATTTATCAGCTGTAGGAGTTCCCTAGTAGAATTTTTTTGGGGTCACTTATGAATGCTATCATATCATCTGAAAATAGCAAAAGATTGACTTCTTCCTTTCCAATATGAATGCCCTTGTTATCCTTTTGTGGTCTTATTGATCTAGTCAGAACTTCCAAACTATGTTGAATAGTTCTGAAGAAAGTGGACTGACTTGTCTTGTTCCTGATTTTAGTGGAATAGCTTTGAGTTTCTCTCCATTTAAGTTGATCTTGGCTATTGGCTTATTGTGTATTGCTTTTAATATGTTTAGATATGTTCCTTTTATCCCTGATCTCTCCAAGACCTTTATCATAAAGGGGTGTTGGATTTTGTTGAATGGTTTTTCAGCATCTAATGAGATGATCATATGGTTATTTTTCTTTTCAGTTTATTTATATGGTGGATTACATTGATAGATTTTTGCATGTTGAGCCATCCCTGCATCTCTGGCATGAAACCAACTTGATCATGGTGGATTATTTTTTTATGTGTTTATAATAGTCTGGGCTCGTTTACATGGTCTATTAGTGTCTGCAACACATCTGCCCAGGACCTCCTGGCTTCTGTGTTTTTCACTGGGAAGTCATGTGTAATTCTAATAGGTCTGCCTTTATATGTTACTTGACATTTTTCCTTTGCAGTTCTTAATATTCTTTCTCTATTCTGTATGATTTGCATTTTGATTATTATATGGGGATGGGGACTTTATTTTTGGTCCAGTCTATTTGGTGTTCTGTAAGTTTCTTGTACCTTTATAAGGATATTCTTCTGTAGGTTGGGAAAGATTTCTTCTATGATTTTGTTGAATATATTTTCTGTGCCTTTGAAACTTTTCCCTCTTCTATCCCTACTATTCTTAGGTTTGGTCTTTTCATGGTGTCCCAGATTTCATGGATGTTTTGTGTTAATAATTTGTTGGATTTAATGTTTTCTATGACCAATGAATTAATTTCCTCTATAGTATCGTCAACACCTGATATTCTCTCTTCTACTTCTTGTATTCTGTTGTTTATACTTACATCTGTAGTTCCCATTCATTCACCCATATTTTCCATATCCAGAATCCCCTCAATTTGTGTTTTCTTTATTGCCTCTATTTCAGGCTTCAAATCTTAAACTGATTGAACTGTTTGTGTCACCTATTTGATTATTTTTTTTCTAAGTTTTCTTGCGTTTCTTTGAGAGATTTATTGATTTCTTCTATTTTTGTTTGTCTTTTTCTCCATTTATTTAAGGAAATTCTTCATTTCCTCTCTAAAGGTCTCTGTCATCCTCATAAAGTTATGTTTAAAATTGTTTCTTCTGCTTCTTCTGGGTTAGGATGATCAAGTCTTCCTGTTGTATGACCACTGGGTTCTGGTGTTACTTTGTTACTTTTTCGGTTGTTGGATGAATTCTTGCATTGGTGGGATGTCCCACCAGGTGGGTGGTCATTCATCTCTTGGTCCTCTCTGTGTAGTAGCAGGCTGTGTTTTAGAGTTCCACTGAAGTTGTAGGGAAATATTTAAATTTTTAATTAACAATAAATGCATATATTTGTGGGTGAGAGAATAAAAGATATTCCAATTCATACATGCAATATATATTGAACAAATCAGGAAAACTAACACTTCTACTTCCTTATTATTGGAGCTTTTTAATTCCTGTAACAGGTTACTATCAACTATAATCACTCCAAAGTCTTATAGAAAGCATTATAACTTACTACTTTTATCTAATTATATCATAGTTATCACTATCTAACCAGTCTCTATCTTCCTTTTAGGCAGCCTTTTCAGCCTGTTTCAACATGTATCATGTAGTCTAATTGGCTCATTTTTAATACCCCCAATGTAGAAAATATACAGTATTTGTTTGTCTGTCTTATTCACTTAGCATAATCAGAGTCATGTCTACTAACTTGATACAATTAATGGGTAACCATTATTTTTATAATATACAATGTAAAATTCATTTTTCCTTTATTGAAAATATAGTTTTATTACATAATATATCCTGATTACAATTTCCTCCTCCTCTTCTCCCATCTAGTTCCATTCCCTTTCTGTCTTCCATTAGAAAATAAACAGACTTCTCAGGGGTAATAATAAGAGCAAAGAAGAACTAACATGTCAGAATTAGATGAAACAAAGAGAAGGAAAAGAGCTCAAGGGAAGGTACAAGAATCAGAGACTCACTTGTTCAGACATCTGGGAATTCCTCAAAAATGTTAAGCTGGAAGCCATAATATTTATGCAGAGGACCTGGTTACTCACCTTTGCATGCTCTGTGCATGCTGCCTCAGTCTCTGTGAATTCTTAGATTGTGTTTTTTTGGGAGGCTTTGTTGTCTTGATGTCTCTTCCCTTGCCACTTGATCGTCTCCTTCCAGCACTCCCTCATCCATTGATAACAATCAATTCTATTTCTCATTTTTAACGAGACATATCTGCCCACCCCTTCCCAGTCTCTTACACTATAGCTAATGTCTATGGTCCTGCAGAGTCTAGTTTGTTTATCATTGGCTTAACCTCAATGTCCACATATAAATGAATACATACCATATTTATCTTTCTAAGCCTGGAATAACTCACTCAGATATTTTTGTCTAGTTCTATCTGTTTACTTTCAAATTTCTTGTAGGATACCATTATTATTAATGGCTAAATACTACTAAATTATGTGTGCTTAACAAATTTTCTTCATCCATCCATTCATGATGGGCACATAGTTTAACTACATATGTTAGGTGTTATGAATACTATTTTAAAGTATAAATCCTATATTGTAAATGGCTTTAATATTTTCAACTAATTTATTACTTTATGTGTATGAGTGTTTTGCCAGCATGTATGTCAGTGTATCTATCATATGTGAAGTGCCCTTAGAGGCCAGGGAGAGAGAGAGATGGACTCTCCTGGAACTAGAGTTACAGATGACTATGAGCTGACAGGTGGTTGCTGGGGTTCTTCTAGAAAAGCAGTTATTGCTCTTGGTTGATGATCCATCTCTCTAGCCCACTTGAAACCATCTTTCATTCTACATAATATATAATTCTCTGTGTTAATATTCTATGTATGAGAATGTATAACCTATGTGCACAATAAATCTTTCCAAGTACCATGTATGTGTGCGTGTTTCTTATAATTAATGAGGAAAACAAAGAAGTGGGTGTATAATGCATTTAAGAATTGATGAGTTTTAAAGAGCTAATCAGTATCTCTTTATTTCTATTAATCTTTTTGTTTTTTAAATTACATATCAAATTTCTAGAATTTGAGTAATATACAAGTTTCAAAGTTAACATTAAATTCAGTATAATTGAAGCTTTAGGAGAAGGAAGGTTTCATACTTTTCTCTATCTACAAGGACCACAAATTAAATTCCTTTATATAAAAAACAGGTTAACAAGAAAAACGCATAGAAAATTTATTTAAACAAATTTTAGTATAGCATAGGAAAGATTAGGAATTAAAACAGAAGTGCCCCGAGAAAACTGCCCACTGTTGTGCTTAGGTTCCGTAAAGGATGAGCAGCAATGAATGTGAGTAGGCAAAAGAGTATATGATGTAATGGTAATAGATTAAGGGGGGGCTGAACAAAGCCCACAGATTCAGTTTCATTGGTCTCCACGTAGCATTTATTCTTCTTAGATATGGATTAGACTCTGGATAGACTGAGGGTCTCACCACTTATTATCAGGCATGTTTATCACAGAAATTGTTATGGTCAGCTCTCTCACAGAGAAGTGGAAAGGCCATGGTGACCTTGCTTCTGAAGCCCTTTTGTTTTGCTAGCTTTAGGCTCTTGCTTATTCCTATTCAGCTCTGAGAAACAAGAATGTTGAAAACCTTTAAATATAAATGAAGTTAACCTTAGCAGGTCTGTGGGAAAACTTAATTATGTATAAATAAATATTCTTGTGACATAAGACAGAAATATTTCTATATGTCAATCCCAAATCAGTTCTTTCAGCCAAAAATCTAGACAGGCTGATTTTAAATGAATTATTCATGCAGTACTAATGTTCTTCATATGCTATTTTTTACATAAAGAAAATGCCCTCATACCTACTAGTTCACAGTATATCTGCCATGTTGCTATATGATCTGCTCATGTGTTAAGCCTTTACCTGGGCAGAAGGTGAATAGAACCCTGGATAAAGGAATTTGGAAATGTGCGCATCACAACCAGGTAGTTGTCATATTTGTGGGGCAGACTGATCAGGCCTTCGAAAGGCCTCATGCTTGAACTGAAGCTATGGAAGCTTTTCCTAGCACACAGATAATTACCCTACCTCAGATCCCTCAGGTGCACTTGCGTGTTCTTTGTAGTCCATGTACAATGCGAACAGCAACTAGAACCATAGACCATGACTACTTTTGTATATTTGAAATATCAAAACTTTTCCTTTGAGTTTCTCCTTTTATTCATTTGCTTTAACATTGGCTCATTAAAATGAGTGTTGTTGAAACAGTTAAACATTCCATTGAATTGGTGATAGGGAATAGAATGCTTCTCATCCCCTTGATCTTAGTTTGAAGCTCAGTTTGCATCTCCAGAGGATACAGGCTATATTTTATTTAACAAGGTCTATGATTTCACCTCCAAGTGGTCAAACAGAATGTGTGAAGGCCGTCTTGGCTGAAAGTGTCACTTGTTCTGCCAGGATTTATGTCTATGTTTACCATCTGAGTGTGTAAACTGTGCTAGTCCAGTGAGTACTGTCTAATGAAAATCTGTAAAGTCCTAAACAATGATCTCAAACCCTAAAACTAGAAGATGATGACATGAGGTTCAAACATTAGGAAGAATTAGTGTGACTACACTATCCTGAAATGCCCATGCATAGAGAAAGAATAACCAAATGAAAGAACCATCTGATAACTGGAAAATCTTTTTGTAAACTGTCTATATTATGGGGGTTAGCGCTTAAAAATTATAAAGAGTACATTTAACTTCATAACAGAGAAACATTCTGATTGAAAAATAAACAAAAGACTTGAATGATATATCCCTAAACAAGTTATAATATATCTAACTGGTATATGAAAAGTTGCTTACTGCCATTAATCATCACATTAGACAATGGTAGACTAATGTATACTTTTGAGTGCTGTTGGTAGAAATATAAGTGTCAGAGTTATGGGAAACAATGTGGAGATTCCTAAAGAAATTATTCCCATTCTGGGAAAGTACCCAGAGGGAATGAAATCACCATCATATAAGTCTAAATATTTCTAGGCATGACTCAATAATGTTTATAAAGGCTGGCATCAGATAATAACTTGTGTCCATTAACAGATAAAATGACAAACAAGGGAGTATATGTGAAGAAGATGATATAATACTGAACTTTATCATGAGATTCTGTCTTTTGTTTTAATAAGGACAAACTATGTGATATTGAAATAAATGAAATAAATTAGAAAAGAAACAAAGCTGACTCTGAAGAGGCCGTTAGATGAAGATCATTGTTGATATACCACTGAGCATGTTATTTCCAGGATGCCCATATCAATAAAGGATGTAATATCCCAATATGTCCATGACTGAAGAGAACTATAATTGGGTTTCTTTCATTGTGTGCAGTTATGGGGAAGGTACCTAAACAAGCAGCAGGACCAACCCTACTAGAACACCCACCATAAAAGGAAAGAAACTGCTTACACTGCAATGTCTGACACTGAGCTATTCAAAAGAGGAATATTTACAATTTCAAACAGGGTGGTTTTAAAGCTAGCTGTAATAAATTTATAACCATCACGCATGCCTAATGCAGCCTACAGAATATAGCTGGTAGAGTTTAAACACAGTCTGCCTCTAAACCCTGCTCCTCAAAGCACATGTTGCACAGCCCTTCGGAGTTCTCAAGGCCATCCTGGCCTTAGAGTCATTTTTGTGGTTGATTTGAGTAATATTAAGTTTCAACCCGCTGATGAGACTCACTTTTGGAAGAGAAACCACTCGCTCAGGCTTTTAGAATGTCACATGGAAGCAAAGTGCAGGCTGTCTGCAGTATCAAGGACATGTCCTGAAAATAACTACTAATGCTTTTCCTTTAGTAATAATTTTTTTATATAATATGTTTTGATGACATTAACTTCCCTTTCCTAGCTCCTCCAAGATCCACCATCATGTTCTTTCTTTCTCTTATAAAACCCGAAGCCCACATTATAGATCACTTTTTGTAAAGATAGATTTATAGACATAAAAGGAATCATAATCGGGCAAGAGTCATAGTGAATTGAGTTTAATATTAGCAAATGAACTCTCAACCTCCAAAGTTGTAATTTCATTTCTTTGCTTGCTATATTTTGGAGTGTTAATTTTCTCCCATCAATGTGTTTATTCATAGAAATGCTAAGGCTTTTTTCCTTTTTAAAAACAGTTCTTCCATTAAAGATTCTGGCACTGAGTTAAGATGAGATAAAGGCTCTGTGAAGAGTTAGAGGAGTCTGATTTTTTTGTTCTTTGAGTAAGGCTGTTAGAGTGACTGGTGTGGATTTTAGGGTGGAATTTTAGTCCTGACCTAGCTAGCACAATGATTTCCCCATAGAGAACCCAAATTCCTTAGAACATTGGGGCTTTCCTGCCCAGAAGAAAAGACATTGTGCCCTCCCTGGGAGCTCAGCCATAAGCGGAAATTCTATTGAGAAAGGGACAATATGGTTCTTTTATAGAACCTCAAATATTTAATGTTTTCATTGGATTTAATATAATTTTCTCACTTTTATAGGTATCACTAGTCCAATTTAACTTCTTTTTCTTTTAGGATCTACTTGAAAAATTATAAATCATATTAAAGATTTAAAATTCTAGTACTTCTGGATTATGTTCAGATTTTAGAAGCATGGTTAATGTATTTTACATATTCAGTTTTTATAAACGAGACAAAATTATTTTAAAAATAAATATATGAAATGTGTAAAAACTATGAAGTTTTATACAATGTTGGTAGCTTTGAATAATTTGATTCAATACTTTTTCTTTACTTTTATCCTAGTATAATAAAGTTGCAACATAAGTATACAGGTTTTCTAGAATCTTCTCCCTCCCTCCCTCCTACTCTCTCTCCTCATTCTCTTCTCCCCCAGCACCTCCCAGTTACACACCATACTGACTATGGTGTTTTGCTAAATTTTCCCTGGATATTTTCATCCTCACTGAGATACAGTCATGTGCTAGTTATAGGAGTTATTTATACAATGTGTCACAGACTGTGTCACATGTTTTTATAAAATAACATACACAAGCTAAATGGCTCCAGCATGGCTCCACCCAATGCAATGTAACTGGTCTATCATTGAAGAAAATGCTATGGTGGAACCTATATAAGTGGGCACACATAGCCCATATCGACAGAATTTTTTGATCATCATAAAAGCATGAAGTGGCAGGCTTAAGAATGAGGCTTTGTTGTACATGGTGAGTATTTTACAATAACATGTCATGAAGTTCATGCCAGTGTTTTATACATAGGTGGTTTTGCCATTTGTGAAGACAGCTGGTCTGTATGTTGATGTTGAAGGCAATGTTTACAGCTCTTCTGGTTGTCTTATTATTCAAAACAAACTGAATCTCAGCAGGACAACCCGTGACAAGTGGGTAAATGGGTAGCGGTGGCAGAGAACAGTCAGCAACCAGTTTCGTCCAAATAACTCTAGAGTTCTGAACAGTCCATTGCTCCTGTGCAGGTTATTTGATGATAAGTCAATGGCAGTAAGTACATGATTACTGTCATTCTTAGGGGATCTATTCATTTGCTTAGGTCAACATATTCCTTAGAGTAAAATTTGGCTTAATATTTAGTAGCACTCACTAGCCTCCATTGTATTACGCCAATAAACAGCGACATCAAAAAAATGAAAGGAGGAAGGAGCCAGGTTTTCACTGTTTAAATCCAAAGTTAAAGTGTGCTTTTACTTTTTGTTCAGAAGTCCTTCTTTTGTCAAGAAATAGTTTTACTATATCTTGGTGTGATGGGGTGGTTCAGCAATCAAGGACTCAGATTGCTCCCACAGAATATCTGAGTTTGGATCTCAGCACCCACAGTGGGCAGCTCGCAATGGCATGTGACTCCAGCTCCAAGGGTTCTGATGCCTCTGACCTTGGCAGGTACCTACACACACTTGCATATGCCCCCATCCCGACACATACCTGTAGTTAAAAGTAAAATACATCTTAATAAAAACAAATCCTCAAGCCAGTCTTCATTTTAGCATGGTGGGGAGAGGAGGTCATGATCTCCCACCTCCACTAGAGTAGCTACTGGAAAATGATGGTTTCTGTGGAGGGAGAGTCAATTTGTTTAGGGTTGTGGCGTTCTCATCCTGTACTGGTATGTTGGTCAAGGTCCAGGTGAGCAGCACAAACTGGAGCAGAAGGGCTATTATAATAAAGAGGACACAAAGTAGGGAGGGGGAGGAGGTGTGAGGGCGAATCTGGAAGAAGACAGGAGAGTTACAATCAAAATGCATTGTATGGAATTCTCAATGAGCTAACTAAATATGGGAAAACAGATACTGCAGCTTTACATCATACAGCCCAGAAAAGACTTCATTATTCAGCTAATAAAGATTTCATGTGTCAAATAACATCAATAGATGGTTTTAGCATGTCCACATTGGATTTTCATCTATGGACTAGGACATATTTGAGAAAAACTAAAATTTATTTAACACTTCTGTAAGACAGAAAGCCATTTTGTATTTCAGACCATCTTCTGAGTACTACAAATTTTTTGTTTAAAGAGTCTCCTAAAGGAGGGGCAATTAAAAATATCTAGATGCTTTCTTATTTTTTACTTACTCTGTTTCATATAAAATAGTCTGTTTAGTGTAGAACTCAGTGAATCTTGGAGAAAGGTAAGTTAGCAGACCTCAAAATGGAACAATCTGTTTTCCTGATATATGTAATCACCTTTAGATGCTGATTGCCTGTTTCTGCAAATTACAATCTGTCAGCAGCGATAATGTGAGTTCCTTTCATGAAATAAATGCAGTGAGAGAAAGCTTGCATTCCCTGTATTAAAAGACTGACCAAGAGTTACGGTTTTATTTCACCTATGTTTTCCGAAAAAAAAATGTTCTGAGAAATCTGTTGGTAATATTGAGAATATTTTAAATTAATTATCAACTGAAAGGCTTTATGCAAGATGTTTCTATATAAAACAACTTTTATCACAATAAATGTTAGAAAATGAGTTGCCATTTTCTAGCCTCTATTTTATTTTGTTTTCTCTAAGCAAAATAAAGGGTGGGGAATCTCAACATAAATCTACTAACTATTGAGCTGCTTCCCCTTTAAATTAAGTCATATTGGAGATGAATCTTGGTAGAAGAAAACTTATCCAGATTTATCTGTGTAAAAAAGATTCTAGTTTTCTTCTTGTTGTCCTCAAGTTTAAAATCTGCACATCATTTTCTACCCTGAAAGCCTCCACAGAAGGATATAATTGAAAAATGCCCTAATGGAAAGTTGGTATTAGGGTGGGCTCTCCATTTCTGTGACATAAAACCAAGAAATGGGGAGACAGCCCATTAATTCTCACTTATCAAAGTCATTGATAAAAACTATTTCCACATGAAGGGAAAATCTTCTGAGTAGCCTGTGGTATTTTGATCAGTCTGAAGATAATGATGTTAGATCAGGAAAATCAAAGTTAGAAGAGAATATGAGTGATGGCCTCAGTAGAAAATTTGACTTCTGTCCAAATTATAATATTTCTTAAAAAGCTTTTCTATGATTGCATAAATTATATTTTAAGATCATTTCTAAATGCTTTTTGAAGAATTTTTTTTCTTCATATTTTTACTTTGAGCTCATGGGGATATTTGTTCCATCAAGATAGTTGTTCTTCACCCAAAGCTTACAGATTAGAATTGGAAGTAGTTCATTTGTTGTTGTTGCTATAAACTTTATCCATTTTAATCCTTTTCTTCCCTGCCTACTGTTTCTGCAATCTGATTTTCATATTCAAGTTAGCAATGTGTGTACATAAGGTAGAAAAAATATATTAATCCTTTTTTTATTTAACATCAATTTTTCTAACTTTAACTGGCCGAGATAATGATGCATTTGCTTCTTGGGATCATCTGAAACTGTCTTTTTGGTATCCATGTGAACAAACTGCAAAGACGACTTAATCACAGAGTACTCTATGTTCTTCTCCATACTGACTTTGGACCTGACTGTGCTGAAGGGCATTTGTATTTATTACTCTCTTTGTAGCTAAGTAAAGAGAAGTGCAGAGAGAGAGAGGGGGTCAGAGTTGTTCCCTGTTACGGGGTTCAAGACAGAACTGGGCACTGAAGTGGGACTCAGATTCTCCACTGAGTCTTCAGGAAAATGAAATTTTCAAGGTGCTCAAATAATGTAACCACCCCACACCTGTGGCATTTAACTAAAAGGTCTTAAAACTGCCTCATTGCTTCATAAATTATAATCAATATATTTTGATTATTTTCATCATTTTGCTGAGTTTCTGTGGCAAATGCAGAATTTGTTCCTTCAGCAAGGAGTCCATGGAGACATTCTAGTTCAGTGTTTCTCAACCTTCCTACTGCTGTGACCCTGTCATACATTTCCTCATGCTATGGGGACCACCAGCCATACAATTATTTTGTGCTACTTCATAACTGCAATTTTGCTACTGTTAGTCCTCATAACGTAAATATCTGAGATGCAATCCCAAAAGGGGTTGCGATCCACATATTGAGAAACACTGCTCTAGATATCTGACTGAAAGAGACTACTACTGCTTCATTGCCAAGCAAACAATAGCAGTAACTATTAACAATGACTGATACATGCCTTAGGAAATGGTACAAATAACAATAACTATTAACAATGACTGATACATGCCTTAGGAAATGCTACAAATAATAACTGTGACTATTAACAATGACTGATATGTATGCTGTAGGAAATGGTACAAAAGAAGAAAAAATTCTGCAGTGGAAAGTAGTTTATAATTCATCTGGACAGTAGAAAATATCTATAAAATAGCAATATATAAAAAATGTGAGATTTCCTCATTGGTAATAGGAAGAGTCAGGGTAGTCAAAAATTAGTAGCTCATTTTTAAGAGTCATTTTTTTCTGCTATGAGAAATCATTTTTTTCTTATCAGGTATTTGTAAAATAAATGATCTCTTTATCAGACACAGTGAATGATCTCTGATATTTTGTGCTTCTTGGTAAAAGCCCAATTATCTAGATAATTAGAAGAGGTACAGGTTAAATTGGCACTGATGTTATTTGGCTACAATTCTTAGGATCCTTCAATTCCCAATGTGGTATGCCCCCTCTCTTCCTCCACACTTCTTATTTTGAACTTAATCATTTTAAAAGTCTTGTTCCTGTCCAGCATAATTATAACTTTCATATCATTAACTCCATTTAATAGTTCACTTTTACTTCATGATAGTAATGCCTACAAATTAAAAATTATTTTATTACTACATCTACTTTCTTTCATAATTATATTGTGGGTTATTTTTATCAACCAGCATTGGCCTTCTCTTTGACTTCTTTAAGGAAATTGCCATCTTTCAAGGGACTAAAGAAACATTTGGAGCATATGTCTGAAAATTTTGGAAATTAAAAGGATATAAATTCTGATTTAAAGTAGTATCAGGGACACCGAAAGACTCAAAGGGAGTCCCATGTAGACATATAATACTGTTCTGGCTGGAAATCTTTAAGAAAAAATGTCGTTTACACGTTTAGAATAAAATAAATTAAAATAATTGGTTGCCTGCAAAGAATAATTTCTAGTCCTCTGTAATAGAATGGGAGTCAGACAAAAATGAGCTGTTGCCTTTAGAATTTGGAAGATAGCACCTGCCAATTCTTTTGCCATTTTTCACAAAGTATTTATTTTCTAATTGTCTATGAGCTTTTCATTGTATATGAGGAACAACTACAAACCCAATGACTAAAAGCAATGCTCATTCATGAAAATTGGCTCTTTCATCCACTTGTTCAGTATCACTGATTAAACTATATGTAGATTAATAATATTTGAATCAAAATTTTATGCTTGCACTAAACCTGTGTAGAGGTTTCCTTTATTCCCTAAACTATGAGACTACTTGCATATTATTTATATTACGTTTCTATCATAATATGCATCATTCAAAGCATATGGGAGGATGTATTCAGGTTTTTGGGAAATACCATGCCTTTGTAAATTGGTAACTTGAACACTCGAGGATATTGGAATGAGCAGGTGAGAAGTGAGGAAGGGATTCTAGAAGCAGTTTGTCTACGTAGTAGGCCAGCCCTGTCCCATAGTGCTGGACACACCAGAAGCCCAGGAAGGTGTGGTTTGCTTCTTAGCTTAGAGCCTCCTCATAAGGATGTAATCAAAACATGTTGATGACTTTCATCTCAAGACATCAAAAACAGCTACTTATTTTTCACTTCAGGTTGTTAGTATAACTGGGTTCCTGGTGGCTGCAAGACTAAGGTCTTTGTTTTGTACACTTACTCACTGCTTAGGGCTTCTTCACTTTCCTTGATTTGTCTATATTCTTTCTAATGTATTCTCTGTCTTTAAATCAGCAATGGAATCTCAAGTCTTTATTTTTGTTTCCTCCCTCTCGTGTTTTTCTTTGTGATAATAGAATACATATAATATAAAATTTAATATCTGGTGGCATGAGTGAGTTAGTAGAGCACACACCTTTGGGTATGAGGCAGGGAATTGAATCTCTAGCACTGTATAAAACCAGGCATGATTGTTCAAAGTCATAATCCCAGGACTAAGAAGGTAGATGCAGGAGAACCAGAAATTCAAGGTACCCTAAACTACAGTCAGCCTGGATTAAGTTATTCTTGGTCTCAAAAGTAAATTATAGTCTTAGACATCTTTATTGTGCTGTTAAGTAGTGTTAACCTGTCCACATTGTTCCAGAACCATCACTACCACCCATCTCCAATACCCATCAATCTCCCTGAAACTCTGTTAATCAATAACCCTTTATTCTCTTTACTTTCATACACAGGCAACTACTATTCTGTAGTCTCTCTGTAGAAGTTGCACTACTCTAAGTCCCTCATATAACTGAACTATATAGTATTCTTCTATTGCAACCGATCTATTTCACATAAAAATAATGCCCTGAAGCTTTATGTGTATTTTATTATATGCCAGAATCTCCTTTTATTAGAGAATGTATGCTAGCCTTTTTATGTATATTCAGCCCTTTAATTTTTCATTCTTCTTGTGTGAATTCTTGAGTTACTCTTACATTCTCATCACTGTGAATAACACTTCTGTGAGAGTCAGTGCACAAATAACTGTTCATGGCATTCTTCAAATTCCTTCTAGTCTATAGCCCAAACTGGAATTACTGTTTCAGCTGTATTGATTCAAATTGTCCTTGTCCTTTTGAGGACTTGCCATGCTTTTCCATAGGAGCTATGCCACTTTCCATCTCTATTAACAGTACATGGGCCTTAGATTTCTTTGTATCATCACATTTTATATTTTTAAATATTTTATTACAAATGTGCTAATTGTACAAAGTGGACTTCATTATGGTGTTTGTATCATGCAAGTAATGTACTTTGTTCATTCCTGAATTCTTTCTACCCTCTGTTGTATTCCCTTTCTCCTCAAACCTGATCTCTTCTGTCTTTCCTAGTTAGCTTTGAGATTCCTTCTTGTGACCCCCTATGTTCAACCTCTATTGTATATTTCCCGGGTCTGATCTTTACTTCTATTCATTTTCCAGCAAGTAATATGATTTCTTTCTTTGTTACTGCTAATTAATGGTTTATTGTACACAAGAGACCGACAGAGAGATGGGGAGAAAGAGAGAGAGAGAGAGAGAGAGAGAGAGAGAGA